>MCJB01012916.1:157019-168082 GCA_002018475.1 Nicotiana obtusifolia | reverse complement strand
CCCCCCCCCCCAAAAATCATTTTTTTGTTATTTTGACCCCTTTTTTAACTTAACTAATAATTAATGATATTCACTTTTAATAATTAATAATATTAAAGTTATTAATATTCCCCTAATTGTATATCCAATTATTTTTAAATAGAGATCTAACTCAAAAGTCAATCACTAGGGTTCAAATCTATAATAGAAGTATAGTGTTTAAACACTCAAGGCAAGATTTAAAAATTAAATTCTATAATTAGCATGTGTTCAAACTTTTATAGATTTGAGGAGTGTTACAATCTTCCCTGCTTAAAAGCATTCGTCCTCGAATGTTACTAGCACTACTCACTTGAACTTCTTAAGTTTTCTTAGCACTACTCACTTTCCCAAGGCACTCAAAATTTTGACTAACTCCCTAAATTTTCAAAACTTTCGGCAGAGTCTCCTTTGTAAATTGAACTATCCAAAAAAAATATCCCTGTCACCAATACCACAATTACACCAACAACAACCAAGTATACCATAATAGGCCATTCATAGGCACCATACACAGCTCATAAACTAATTACTCACACTCGAACAAGGAGGTACCACAATAACCAACCAAATATCTAAAGCACAACACTTCAGCAAAAGTAAACCACTTTAACGTCAACCTCTTTTTCAACTCTTGAAAAATCTGCTCACAAGCGTCTGACCACTGGAACTTAACTGCTTTCTAAGTCAACTTAGTTAATGGAGCTGCAAGTGAGGAAAATCCCTCTACAAACCTTCTGTAGTAGCCAGCTAAACCCAAGAAACTCCTGATTTCGGTTGGCGTTGTCGGCCTTGGCCAGTTCTTGACTACTTCTGTCTTCTGAGGGTCTACTTTTATGCCTTCACTAGATACCACGTGGCCTAAGAATGCCACTGACTGCAACCAGAACTCACATTATGAAAATTGGTAAAGCTCATTCTCCTTCAAGGTCTGCAAGGCTATCCTGAGGTGTTCTGCATACTCATCCTTGCTTTTTGAGTATACCACAATATCATCTATAAACACGATAATAAAGGTATTAAGGAATGGCTTGAAAACTCTGTTCATGAGGTCCATGAATGCAGCTGGAGAATTTGTCAACCCGAAGGACATCACTAGAAATTCATAGTGCCTGTAGCGAGTCCTAAAGGCTGTTTTAGATATATCCTCTTATGTGATTCTCAACTGATGGTTCCCCAACCTCAAGTCTATCTTAGAAAAGTACTTTGCACCCTGAAGTTGATCAAATAAATCATCAATTCTTGGCAGTGGGTACTTGTTCTTAATGGTAACGTTATTCAACTGCCGATAGTCAACGCACATTCTGAGAGACCCACCTTTCTTCTTGACAAACAAGACCAGGGAACCCCTTAGTGAAATAGTCGGCTTGATGAAGCCCTTGTCAAGAAGGTCTTTCAACTGTTCTCTCAACTCATTAAGTTCTGCTGGAACCATCCTATAAGGAGGTATAGATATGGGCTGAGTGCCTGGCATGAGATCGATGATAAATTCTATGATTCTTTCAGGAGGAAGTTCAGGAAGGTAATCTGGGAAAACTTCTGGAAATTCTCTAACAACTGGTACAGACTGAAGAGCTGGTGGTTCTTATTCTGGATTAATGATATGAGTCAAATAGGTGAGACACCCCTTACCGATCATTCGTTGTGCCTTAAGGTAAGAAATAAACTTACCTACAAGCGATGTTGAACTATCCTTCCACTCTAAGACTTCTTCATTATGAAATTGGAACCTGACTATCTTGGCACGACAATCTAATATAGCATAGCAGGAAGACAACTAATCCATACCCATGATTACATCGAAATCCACCATTTCTAACTATGAGATCAGCCTCGGTGCAGCGACCTTAGACTGAAACTATACAACCTCTATAGACTCTTGTGGCTTTCACTAACTTGCCAACTAGAGGTGGATACTAGGAATGGCTCACTAAGCTGTTCAAGTTCTACACCGAGGTTAATTGCAAAGTATGGAGTCATGTACGAAAACGTTGAACTTGGATCAATTATGGCATAAGCATTATGTGAGCGGACTAGAAGTATACCTGTATTACCCTCCAGCGACAACATTGGACCTTCATCAGCTATAGTACCACAGAACAATGGAGGACTCAGCTTTAAAAATTCATTCACTCTTGAGAACTCAGAATTCTTCTGTCTATTTGATTGAGGTTGAATCTCATCTCTTCTCTCGTTCTGGTTGGCCATGAAGGCATTAAACATCTCTATAGCAAAAGTAGCTGACCCACCTCTGGAGATATAGCTGTCTGAGCCGGAACTACTATTGGGGCGGCACTGGATCCTGAGGTACTGGCTCATCGTGCTCCACCCCTTCTTCATGTTCAACCAGGGGTACTTGAACCCCCTTTGTGGATTTACCCTTCCTTTTCTGAGTTGAAGCCTTCTTATTTCTACCTTGAGCCATAATAGTAGCAATAGTTTCTTGAGTAGCATCCTGAGCGTCGGTGTCAAAGTTGCGAGTACGAGCCATTTCTGCAAGTTTTGGAGAAACGAATACACTAGATAATTTCTTAGAGGTAGGCTCTACTGCACGATCTAAAGTATGAAAAAAAAATGAAACTTTTCCTTAATGCTTGTAGCTTCCTACTTATATGTATGGAGCGCTTCATACCCATAAATAAGACTCTACTGAGACGGCTTCATAGACCCCTAGGACTCCATAAATCTAAGGCTCTGATACCAAGTTTGTCACGACCTATTTTTTGAACAAGCCGTGATTGGCACCCGTTCGCTCACATATAAAGCATGGCATAAGAATGAAATAAACATTCAAAAGTATTTCTAAAGATTCTTGCTTTTTCATGAATTTTCAATATGAAAATGGCATATAAGAATAACATAAGAATCTGAAAATTTATGCACATATATCATAATAAATCATCTAAACTTTAGCTAGAACAATTCTAAGTTAATAAATACTCACTCGCTCCGATTAAGTACATATTAACTCTTTTAAGCAATTCATCGAACACCTTGTATGCGTGCTTTTGTATGTTAAATCACTTTAGTAAAGGGTTATATCAACTCACCTCAAAACTCCTCGAGCCAATACATAGGCTCCAGTCCAATTTATACCCGTCAAAAAATCGATTCAACAACCAGTGCGTTTTGATTAATTTAAAATTTTCACACCTAAACATTGAACTTACTGTTGATACAGAGGAAGAAAGGAATTAACTATTCAATCCTTACCTACTATTGCTATAGGATAATTGACAATAGGGAATTTTATATACCTGAGTTTAAGAACTAGTGATTTGTAAAGAAACCCAAAACTTTTCGTTGCCTGCGTGACTTAACAGAACACTAGTTCTGTTTTTAGTATAAGGTTTTTTAGCCTTCTGTATTTTGCGTGAATGAACAGAAACCCATTGTTAAGGCTTTAAGCCTTTTGTCTTCCCATTTTATGGACGTTAGGCTGCCCCCCCCCCCCCGCCTTTTTTTGTTATTTTGACCCCTTTTTAACTTAACTAATAATTAATGATACCCAATTTTATAATTAATAATATTAAAATTATTAATATTTCCCTAATTTTATATCCAATTATTTATAAGTAGAGATGTAACTCAAAAGTGAATCACCAGGGTTTAAATCCGTAATAGAAGTATAATGTTTAAGCACTCAAGGCAAGATTTAAAAATTAAATTCTATAATTAGCATGTGTTGAAACTTTTATAAATTTGAGGAGTGTTACAATCTTCCTTCCTTAAAAACATTCATCCTCGAATGTTGCTAGCACTACTCACTTGAACTTCTTAAGTTTTCTTAGCACTACTCACTTTCCCAAGGGACTTAAAATTTTTGCTAATTCCCTAAATTTTTAAAAATTTCGACAGAGTATCCTTTGTAAATTGAACTATCAAAAAAAAAAAATTCCCTGTCACCAATACCACAATTACACCAACAACAACCAAGTATACCATAACAGGCCATTCATAGGCACCATACACAACTCATAAACTAATTACTCAGACTCCAGCAAGGAGGTACCACAATAACCAAACAAAAATCTAAAGCACAACACTTCAACAAAAGTAAATCACTTTAATGAATAAAATGTACTCTGGCATGGTACTAAATTATTTAATAACTAAATATGCTCTGACAGAAACTAAATTACTTCAACGACTAAGTATAATCTAGTAAGGACATAAACACTTGCTAACTTGTATTTAATAAATGAAATATAAATGTCAAGCCAAACCTAGGTTTACATACCTTGTTCCTCAAATAAATAAGGATACTTCTTCCTCATATCTTTCTCAACCTCCCACGTTGCCTCTTTTGAATCATGATTACTCCACAAAACTCTTACTGATGCTATATCTTTTGTTCTCAACTTTCTTACTTGCCTATCGAGAATTTCTTAGGTACCTCTTCATAAGTCAAGCCTTATTTAATTTTTATGGTATCGGTAGGTATTATATGCGACTCATCATGTACTTTCTAAGCATAGACACATCAATGACAAGATAAACATAAGACAATTCAACGGGCAACGCTAGTTCATAAGCCAAGTTTCTCTTCTTTTCTATAATCTCATAAGGTCCAATAAACCTAGGACTAAGTTTCCCTTTCTTACCGAACCTCATAACTCCTTTCATTGGTGAAACTTTCAAAAATACCTTGTCACCAACCATGAACTCTAAGTCACAATGCCTCTTGTTAGAATAGGACTTTTGACGAATCTGAGTCGCTTACAGTCTTTCTCTGATTAGCTGGACTTTCTCAAAGGCCTCACAAACAAACTCTAGACCAATCAACGACACCTCTACTGGTTCAAACCAACTCACTGGAGACCTACATCTTCGCCCGTACAATGCTTCATAAGGAGCATACCAGTGCTGGCCTGATAGTTGTTATTGTAAGCAAACTCTATAAGTGGCAAGTGATCATCCCAATTACCTCCAAAATCTATAACACATGCTCGCAACATATCTTCGAGAGTTTGAATGGTCCTTTCTGCATAATCATCGATCTGTGGATGGACAGCGGTGCTCAAATTGACCTTGGTAGCTAATCTTTTCTGAAATGCCTGCCAAAAATGCGCCGTGAACTGAGGGCCTCTGTCAGATATGATTGAAACTAGAGTACCATGCAATCAGACAATTTCTTTGATGTACAACAAGTCATACTGCTCCACGGAATTTGTAGTCTTTACTGATAGGAAATGGGAAGACTTTGTAATTCGGTCTACAATAAACCAAATTGAATCATGCTTACCGTATGTGCGAGGCAGACCTACTATGAAATACATATAATCATCTCTCATTTTCATTATGATATCTCTTTATCTTGAGCTACTGTTGCTGGGCCTTGACTTGCTGGCAATTCAAATAATTGGCCACATGATCTGCTACTTGCTTCTTCATACCTTTCCACCAATACAACTCTTTCAAGTCCAGATACATTTTGGTAGCACCTAGGTGGATAGAGTACCTCGAACTGTGAGCTTCTTCCATTATGGCCTTCCTAAGCCCATCTACATCAGGCACACATAACCGATCATTCAATTTCAAAACTCCATCACCTCCTAGACTGAAAGCAGTGATTTCTTTGTTTCTGACTCCTTCTTTTAACTTCACTAAGTACGGATCTTCGTCTTTCTTAGCTTTAGCATGCGCAACAAGAGAGGATTGCACTAAGGAATAAGCAGTTATACCTCCTTCTTCGGCTTTTTCCAATCTAATCCTTTCATTTGTCAATTTTTGAATTTCTCGACCCAAAGGTCGCCTTTGTAATGCAAGATGGGCCAAGACACCCATTGACTTCCTACTAAGTGCATCTGCTACCACATTAGCTTTGCTTGAGTGATAAAGGATATCGATGTCATAATCCTTCAATAACTTGAGCCACCTTCTCTGTCTCAAATATAACTCTTTCTGCTTGGAAATGTATTGGAGGCTTTTGCGATCTGTAAATACTTCACAATGCTCGCCATATAAGTAGTGTCGCCATATCTTTAATGCAAACACCACTACTGCAAGCTCCAAGTCGTGTGTGGGGTAGTTCTTCTTATGATTCCTTAACTGCCTGGAAGCATAAGCAATAACTTTTCCATCTTGCATAAGAACACAACCAAGACCAACTCTGGAGGCATCACAATACACTGTGAACCCACCCGAACCCGTCGGCAAGGTTAACACAGGTGCAGTGGTCAACCTCTTTTTTAACTCTTGAAAAATCTGCTCACAAACGTCTGACCACTGGAACTTAACTGCTTTCCCAGTCAACTTAGTTAATGGAACTGCAAGTGAGGAAAATCCCTCTACAAACCTTCTATGGTACCCAGCTAACCCATAGAAACTCCTGATTTTGGTTGGTGTTGTCGGCGTTGGCCAGTTCTTGACTACTTCTGTCTTCTGAAGGTCTACTAAGAATGCAACTGACTGCAACCAGAACTCACATTTTGAAAACTTGGCATAAAGCTCATTCTCCTTCAACGTTTGCAAGGCTATCCTGAGGTGTTCTGCATGCTCCTCCTTGCTCTTAGATTATACCAAAATATCGTCCATAAACACGACAATAGAGGTATCTAGGAATGGCTTAAAAACTCTATTCATGAGGTCCATGAATGCAGGTGGAGCATTTGTCAACCTGAAGGACATCACTTTAAATTCATAGTGCATGTAGCGAGTTCTAAAGGCTGTTTTAGATATATCCTCTTCTCTGATTCTCAACTGATGGTAACCTGACCTCAAGTCTATCTTTGAAAAGTACTTTGTACTCTGAAGTTCATCAAATAAATCATCAATTCATGGTAGTGGGTACTTGTTCTTAATGGTAACTTTATTCAACTGCTGATAGTCGACGCACATTCTGAGAGACCCATCTTTCTTCTTGACAAACAGGACCGGGGCACCCCACGGTGAAACATTTAGTCTGATAAATCCCTTGTCAAGAAGTTCTTTCAACTGTTCTCTCAACTCATTAAGTTCTTTTGGAGCCATCCATAAGGAGGTATAGATATGGGCTGAGTGCCGGGCATGAGATCGATGACAAAGTCTATGATTCTTTCAGGAGGAAGTTCAGGAAGGTAATCTGGGAAAACTTCTGGAAATTCTCTAACAATTGGCACAGACTGAAGGGCTGGTGATTCTGATTCTGGATTAATGATGTGAGTCAAATAGGTGAGACACCCCTTACTGATCATTCGTTGTGCCTTAAGGTAAGAAATAAACTTACCTACAAGCGATGTTGAACTATCCTTCCACTCTAATACTTCTTCATTTTGAAATTGGAACCTGACTATCTTGGCACGACAATCTAATATAGCATAGCAGGAAGACAACCAATCCATACCCATGATTACATCAAAATCCACCATTTCTAACTATGAGATCAGCCTCAGTGCAGCGTCCTTAGACTGAAACTATACAACCTCTATAGACTCTTATGGTTTTCACTGACTCGCCAACTAGAGGTGGATACTAGGAATGGCGCACTGAGCTGTTCAGTTTCTAGCCCGAGGTTAATTGCAAATTATGGAGTCATGTACGAAAACGTTGAACTTGGATCAATTATGGCATCAACATTATGTGAGCAGACTAGAAGTATACCTGTAATAACTTATGCAGATGCCTCTGCACTCTGACGATCAAGTGTAGCAAAAAAACGGGGTTGTCCCCCTCCCTGAGTAATTCGACCTGCACCTCTGCCTGCTCCATGCCCGGCCTAATTATAAGAACCACGAGCCTGAGGTGGTGCAACTGTAGTAGCTGAGGAACTACAAGGACGAGTTGACCCCCACTGAAATTACGTCGCAACTTTGGGCGGTTTGCCTTTATATGACCACTGTCTCCGCAATGATAGCAACCGTGAAACCCGAGCATGCACTGACCTGAATGTTGCCGTTTACATGTTCCGCAAAGACCTTGTTGTTGTGAATGTTGCTCAGCATGACTCTGGCTATGTGAGGATGATGTCCTAAAATTCTGATTTTGGGGAGACTGGTTTCCATAACTCATAGTACGTCTGAAGGAAGACCCACTACCTGACTGATGTCTGGACTGAGCTGATGCTAATGACTCCTTATTGGAGGAACCCCTTCCACCTCCGCTGGATGTACTATTAAACCCCCCCGTTATCCTGGTTTTCTTGTTATGCTCTTTTTCTTCTCTCTTTTGCTGTCTATCTTTTTCTAAGTGCTTAGTGAATCCCACAACAGAGGAGAAAGCTCTCATTCCCACCGCTACAATTGATGTTGTATCCTTAATGTGGTAAGCCAAAACCGCCAACAAACCTGCAGATCTTTGCTTTTTCTGTCTTAACCATGTGAGGAGCATGCTTAGCCAAACTTATGAAATCCATGTAGTACTCTCGCACACTTTTATTCCCTTGCTTGAGCTGCTCGAACTCCATAGCCTTAGCTTCCCTGTCCTCTTCTGGTATAAAATTAGGCCTCTTCAAATTCTTCCCAAGTAGCGGACCATCATTTTCATCTCTTTCCTTTTCCCAAATCTCAAACCAAGCGCCAGCCACATGTCTAAGCTGGTAGGCAGCCAGCTTCACAGCTTCATCATCAAATGCCTTCATCGCTCAGAGGGCTTTCTTGATACCCTCCATCCACAACATTGGATCTTCATCAGCTATAGTACCACGGAACAATGGAGGACTCAGATTTAAAAATTCATTCACTCTTGAGGACTCAGAATTGTTCTGTCTATTTGATTAAGGTGGAATCTCATCTTTTCTCTCGTTCTGGTTGGCCATGAAGGCAATAAACATCGCCATAGCACTGTTGACAACATTAAACATCTGACCTACCTCTGGAGATATAGCTATCTGAGCCAGAACTGCTATTGGGGCGGCACTAGATCCTATTGGCTCATCATGCTCCAGCCCTTCTTCATGTTCAACCCAGGGTACTTGAACCCTCTTTCTGGATTTACCCTTCCGTTTCTGAGTTGAAGCCTTCTTAGTTCTACCTTGAGCCACAATAGTAGCAATAGTTTCTTGAGTAGCATCCTGAGTGTCGGTGTCAGAGTTGCGAGTACGAGCCATTTCTGTGAGTTTTGGAGAAACGGATACATTAGATAATTTCGTAGCGGCAGGCTCTACTACATGATCTAAATTATGAAAAATGAGACTTTTCCTAAATACTTGTAGCCTTCTACTTATAAGTATGGCGCGCTTCATACCCATAAATAAGACTCTTTTGGTACGCCTTCATAGACCCCTAGGACTCCATAAACCCGAGGCTCTGATATCAAGTTTGTCAAGATCCATTTTCTGAACAAGCCGTGACCAGCACCAGGTTAAATTTAACCGAGCGAACCATCTCCACTTATTAAAACTATTATAACTTTAAACTTTATATGCAACAAGATAATACTTTAACCAAATACTTTTAATTTATTTGAATATCTAAAATAACCAACTCCAAAACTTTATTCGTAGTAACTACTGAAATACTGCTAAGTTATTATGAAAAACATCCGAATCTTAACCCACCGACTGTGTCTATGAAGCCACTACTGATAAACTGATGCACTGCTCAGAACATGAGATTGCCTGGCTAGTTCTCCAAGTATACAAAGAAATAACTAAATAAAGATGACTCAAAGGAATACTCCACGAATAAAAGCGGAGCTCATCAACAGCATTGGAAGAGAGGGAAGTCCTAACCTGTAGCCTGCTCGCCTGCAAAACCGGTTCCTATGTTGTACCGCAGACCAACGTAGTTTCCTAAAAGAAACATCAGTACCATCCATTGTACTTAGTGAGTCTCGACGACAGGGGACGACGCTTTAATAAAATATACATTACAAATAAAGATTCTGAATAAATGAAAAACATAAAGCTTCTAAGAACAATTCTAAAATAATTGCATTGTAGCAGTTTATGAATATTCTAAAAGAAATTCGTTTCTTTTTCTTTATTATAAAAAAATACTTTACTTTATACTTCGGGAGTTCCAACAATCCTGACTTATTTCTATCTTAGTCACCGTGTGATTGGCACAGGTTCGATCCCAACTTGAACGAATAAGCCCAATCCACGATCTGCCACTCGCTTTATGGTTCTCAGCGCTCATGTATCATACCTTAGCCTGGCTAAGTAAATTCTCAGCAATGAGACCATCGGCTCGTGTGCTCCCTACTTCTGCACAAGTAGTTTCAGGAAGTCAACGCCTTGGTTAGGACCCTCGGCCTGGATGATGACCCCTTCTCAGAATAGAGGATACTCCCAAAAATCTTTTCTTTCTAAAACTTCTTCTTGTGACTTTTCAAGTCTAAATCTTTTCTGGAACATCCTATACATACTCATACTGGTATCCTTACATTTCAAGCATGGCATACGAATGAAATAAACATTCAAAAGTACTTCCAAAGATTCTTGCTTTTTCATGAATTTTCAATATGAAAATGGCATATAAGAATAACACAACAATCTGAAAATTTATGCACATATAACATAATAAATCATCTAAACTTTATCTAGAACAATTTTAAGTTAATAAGTGCTCACTCGCTCCGATTAAGTACATATTAACTCTTTTAAGCAATTCATCGAAAACCTTGTATGTGTGCTTTTGTGAGTTAGACCACTTTAGTAAAGGGTTATATCAACTCACCTCAAAACTTCTTGAGCCAATACGTAGGCTCCAGTCCAATTTATACCCGTCAAGCAATCGATTCTGCAATAACAAGTGCATTTTAATTAATTTAAAAGTTTCACACTTAAACATTAAACTTACTGTTGATACAGAGAAAGAAGGGAATTAACTATTCAATTCTTACCTACTACTGCTGTAGGATAATTGACAATAGGGAATTTTATATATCTGGGTTCAAGAACTAGTGATTTGTAAAGAAAACCAAAACTTTCTGTTGCCTGCGTGAGTAAGCAGCCTCTGCTTCGTGGCTCTCTGTTTCATGGGTGAACAGAACACTAGTTCTGTTTTTAGTATAAGGCTTTTTAGCCTTCTGCCTTTCGCGTGAATGAACAGAAACCCATTGTTTAAGGCTTTAAGTTTTTTGTCTTCCCATTTTATGGGCTTTAGGCTCTCCCCCCCCCCCCC
>MCJB01012916.1:100447-156999 GCA_002018475.1 Nicotiana obtusifolia | reverse complement strand
CCCCCCCTTTTTTTGGTTATTTTGACCCTTTTTTTTTTTAACTTAACTAATAATTAATGATACCCACTTTTAATAATTGATAATATTAAAATTATTAATATTTCCCTAATTGTATATCCAATTATTTTTAAATAGAGAAGTAACTCAAAAGGCAATCACCAGGGTTTAAATCCGTAATAGAAGTATAATGTTTTTGCACTCAAGGCAAGATTTAAAAATTAAATTCTATAATTAGCGTGTGTTGAAACTTTTATAAGTTTGAGGAGTGTTACACAAATCTTACTTATAACGCTGTGTGAGCCTTACATTTATTTTAAAAATATTTTTTCCGAAATAGTTTTACGCGCTTTAGCCCCTTATCTTTCCGCGTGTGCTTCAAAATAAGGGGCGCATGCGCACAATATCACCACCCTTATGCCTTCACATGCATCTCATCACAATAAAATACTCAAGTCACACCACACATGCCCATATGCCACAACATTTCTAAAATAACAATAGAAATATCACAACAACGGATATCCCGCGGCTCAATAAGAATGTATACTAGAGTTTCAACAACAATACAATGAAATGTAAGAATAAACTCAACAATGAAAGCATGTAATAACAACTTCAATTAAATGCATATAAGTAACCTAAGAGTCTAAACTGTAATAAAACTCGTCACCTCATGTACGCGTCTTTCACATAATTCAAATAGTATAATTAGACCAAATCCTATGGGGTAGTTAAAGTTAGGCAAGATACTTACCTCAAATAGGTCAAATCAACACTCGAAAATAGATTTTTCTTTAAAATTTGCCTCCGCATGGCTCAAATCTAGCCAAAAATGACTTAATATCATCAAACAATGCAAGAGAAATCAATTTTGATAATTAGAGTTAAGATCTTTACACAATTCCCCAAAAGTCGACAAAAGTCAACTAAAGGCTTGCCTGGTCAAAAATCGAGTCCAAGGGTAGATCTCGACTACCCACAATCCCACGAGTTTATATATGTGTTTTTTTTTTTTTCAAATCGGAGTCCAATTGGACTCTCGACTCTCAAATTTTTATTTTTCAAAATATAGTCAAAATCCCCCAAAATTTCTCTTCAAATTCCATGGATTAGATGTTAAATCTCTTAAGCTATCATGTAATATAATTGAAATTGAATCAAAATCACTTACCCAATAGTTGTGTGTGAAAATCCCTCCTCAAAATCGCCTCCTACCGAGTCTAGGGTTCTGAAATGTGATAAATGAAGATAAGTCTCAAAAATTCATTATTTTATTTTAGCTGCAGTAGAGGCAATTGTGGCAAATATGGAAAACGCATCCCAAATTCAGTCCCTAAAAACCCAAGGAATTGTTGCAAATGCGATACTGACTTCGCAAATGCGAGGTCAGCCCCTTTCGCAAATGCGTCCAAATGGTCGCAAATGTGAGATGCCCAGCCAAAAGCCAACCTTCGCAATTGAGATCAAGGTGTCGCAATTGCGATACTTGAAATCTCCTGCCAACTTTGTAATTGCGATGTCGGTGCTTGTAATTGCGACAACTGCAGCACCAGCACACTAGCAACCTTAAACAAGTTTAATCCAATCCGAAACACATCCAAAACTCACCCGAGCCCTCGAAGCTCCATACCAAACATCCATAGAAATCTAAAGCATCATATGAACTATCTTACATGATCAAAAACATCGAAATATCATCCGGAACCACGAATCGGACCTCAAAACACATGATATTTTACAATGAATTCAAGAATCACTAAAAACACAACCATGCGTCCGATTCCTATCAAACCAACTCATAATGATACTAAAATTTACAAACAAGTTCCAAATAATATCTGACCTATTCTAAGTCCCCAAAATAAAATCAGAGTGTGATAGCTATAAAGTCAACCTACCCCTCAAACTTAAGGAAATTCTAAACCTTCAAATTGCTAACTTTTGGAAAAATAAGCCAAACTAACCTAGGAACCTCCAAATTCAAATCCGAGCATACGCCTAAGTCTAAAATCACCACACGAACCTATTGAAATCCTCAAAATAGTCATATTTATAAAAGTCCAAACTCGGTCAATATTTCCAACTTAAGCTTCTAAACCAAGAACCAAAGGATCCAAATTATTCTAAAACTTTTTTGAAACCAAACTAACCATCCCTGCAAGTCATAAAACCACAAATACATAAACGCAAAGCTAAAACAGGGAATACAATGCTCAAATACACAAAATGAACGATTGGATCATTACAGAGTGGCTTCATATGGTATATTATAACTTACGTGCATGGTTTAGTTTCATTTTTGAGTAGTTCGGGGTTAATTTAATAGAGTGATTCTCAATTTGGAAGCTTTAAGCTAGAAGAGTTTGCCAAGATTTAATTTCTGACTAAACGACCTCGAAATCGATTTAATAGTATTAATAGTTTTGTATGGTTATTTAGACTTATGCTTATGTCCGGATTTGAATTTAGACATTCCTAGAAGGTTTTGACTTTAGTTATTGAAAGTTGCCAATCTGAAGAATTGGAGACTTCATATGTTTGATTGGGAGTACACTTCGGTATTTTTGAGACCTTGAATAGCTTATTGAGTTGATTGAAACTTGTGAACAAAGATTGATTGTTTTTCAAAGTATTTAAGTGTGATTCAAACACATTAGGCGAATGTTTGAAGGCTTGAAAGTTAAGAGAAGGATTTTGATCTTTGATTCTTGATTTTGATGTTATTTGTTGTATTTTGAGCATTTGGATAAATTGGCATAAGGTATTCGGACTTGTTGGTATGGTCTAATGGGGGCCCAAGGGGGATTGAGTGTGTTTTTGATTGGCTTCGGACCATTTGAAAGTTGTTTGGCAGGTTTGGTACTTGAGTGTAGCACAGGTGATGGCTTTTGTGCAGGTGTAAGGTTGCAGAAGCGCAGAGGTGGTCTCACCTTTGAGGAAGGACTGGGGACTAGAAGTCCACAGATATAGAGGATTTGCGCATCTTTAGTCCGCAGGAGCGAGTATGTGTGTGCAGATGTGCTTGCACAGAAGCGGAAGTGTTGCACAAAAGCGCAATCAGGCTGGCTTAGGATTCTCGCAGATGCGAGGGTCTTTCTGCAGAAGCGGTGTTGCACTTGTAGCTAAGTATGTGCAGGTGCAAGGCTGCTTGACAGGAAGGTTTTAAGTCGAGTATTAGCTTATTTTTTATTATTTTGAGTTTTGAAACCCGTTAAGAGGCGATTTTGAAGAAAAGTTATACTACTACTTTGTCGGTAAGTATTTTATACTTGAATTTGATTATCTATCTTGATTTCTCATGGATTTTCACACCTTAATGAATTTTTTAAAGGAAATTTGGAGTTTTACCTATACTTTAAGAGAGTGTATTTTGGGGATTTGAATACCTATTTGGACTCGATTTTGGAATTTAATCACATATTTGGACTGGACAGGTTATAGGTCATCGAGGTTTGGTATTGGTTTCGAATTTTGAGCACGTGGGCCTCGGTTGGCTTTTGTTGATTTTCATAGAAATTCATCAAAGATCAAAGTTTTATGGATTTGATTGCTTCCTATTAGCATTCTTTGACTTCCTTATTTGATAATTGGCTTGGACTTGCGTGATTAGAGGGCTAGGGCAAGGTTTTTATGCGATTTGAGATTGAAGCCTATCCCGAATGAGGTAAGTAGCTTACATAATCTTGTTGAGGGAATAACCCTTAGGATATGACTTTGTTTGTCTAATTGAAATGTGGGAGAAGCGACATATAAACAAGGTACCGAGCGTGTATACGGGTGCTATATATGATTCATAACCGCAGTAGTCTTTAGGCTGTAATTTGCTTTGATTTGGATATTGTGCTTCGTGTGATCATTCTTTATATGTTTGTATAACTATGTGAACTCTATGAATCATCTAGAGATCATGTGTAGGTGTCGATTCCCTATTTGAGCATGATATTTGCTATTGTGTGGTGTATCCACCCGATTTGAGTTGTAGTTGTACACTTCGCACTTGCATACACCTTAGCATGCTACTTTTCTCAGTCCATGAGTATGTGATTTGATATCCATTGACTGTATACATGTATTCTTGTATATTCTTTATGTGTGATAGAGTGGATTGATAGAACATGAGTTGTCTGTGCGGTTGTTGGGATCATGGATATGAGTTGTTCGTGCAGCGATTATGATTAAGGTGAATGATCTCTCCACAGAAATCATGGCCCGCAGCGGGGCGCTGGCACTTGTGCTTGGATCATGATGGATGCGCGCGGCCTTGGCTGTGCGCGCGGCATCTCTTGGCTGTGCGGCATTGTCTGCGCGCGCAGCATGGTTGACACTCGCAAGCCGCTGGGCGCCGGCGAGGAGTGTTGGTGGGGCGACAGAGGCACTTGCGCACTTGTCACTTGGCGCGGCCAAGACCACGGGGTCGTCCGTGGTGCTAGGCTTTGAGAGGCTTAGGACGCCACGGGGCGCGTCCAAGGGGTCATGGGGCGAGGCTGGAAAGCCGCCCATGACAGTACTAACGCCACTTTTGCCGGGGGCGCTGCATCTTTAATGGATGCAGGTGGTTCCATAGCAGGTAGCATCGATCAGTAACAGTAGAACACCCTCTTCGCAGCTACTTGGTTAGCCCCACTTCATATCAGGGTCTTGTATCTTTTGCTCCTTATGCATAGTGTTTTAAGGTATAGATGGGGTCTTGTCGCCGGCACCATCATATTGCTCTTTCGTATCAATTAAAGGCTCCGTAGAAATAGTGGGGATCGTATCTTGATTTTGAAAAGTCAAACTTTAAATGATGTATATGTATCACATGTTTCCACTTCTAAACTACGAATGTGTGATATATTTTTGGAATTTGTAAATGAAGTAACTAGTGGTAATGAAATTGGTATTGTTTAGGAAATCCTCTCATTGTCTAACGAATCGTATGCATCTTCACTTTATTCATGGGTAAGGTCGGGTAGAAGGTATCAAGTAGGCTTGATTGACTGGGATATCTCGGTTGAGCGCCGATCGCGCTCCCCAAGATCGGGGCATGACACTTTTGTTCCACATTGCTTTTGAGTGACTCCTACACATAAAAATACCACAAATGAGCATGAATCATTGCAATACATGTAAAAATCCACGAAATTCGAGTAAAACGTTAGGCGACATACATATAAATACACATAATTTAAGCCAAATATATGTGGGTGATTAAGAGTTTTTACATGTTTCTTTTATCATAGCAGTGTTGCAAAGTTTTGGAATAAGGTTTATCTTATATGAGGTATGTTACCTGTACCAAATTTGGTAATGATTGTGGTATAAAGATGAGTACATGAGTTATGTGGTACATTGTGTGATTCTATCTTGGGAATATAGTTATGGTTTGATGCATCTTGTTGGGACTTGTACAGTGTATTTATACGAGAATCAGATCTTATAAGGAATTTCAGATGTTGGAATTTGGTTATGAGGTTTATGGGCTAAGGTTGAAGAAAGAATCTTTAGTCGCTATTGTGCTAATAGACTTACATAGATTGTGGTGATGTAGGATCACCCATGGGTAGGTGCATGATGAGTTTCAACAGTGATTAGATGAATTTAGAATGACTCTTGGCACATTCAAAGACGAACTGATGTTTAAGTGGGGGAGAATGTAACGACCCGATCAGTCATTTTGAGCTCTAGCCTTTCTTTCTATGATTTGAGACTTTGGGTGGCGTCATATGGTATATTATGACTTACATGCATGGTTGATTTTGATTCTCGAGTAGTTTGGAATTGATTTGATAGAATGATTCTCAATTGGGAAGCTTTAAGCTAGAAGAGTTTACCAAGGTTTAAAATTTTGAGTAAATGACCCCGGAATCAGGATTTAATGGTTTTAATAGGTTTGTATGATAATTTAGAATTGGGCATATATCCGGATTTGAATTTGGATATTCCTAGAAGGTTTTGGCTCTATTTGTCGAAAGTTGGCAATCTGAAGAATTAGATACTTCAAAGCTTTGATTGGGAGCTGACTTCGGTATTCTCAAGTTCCTATTGCGATTATGAGACCTCACACAGGTTTATTGATTTGATTTGAGATTGTGAGCAAAATTTGATTGCGATCCGGTATATTTAAGTGTGATTCATACGTGCAGCGAAAGTTTGAAGGCTTGAAAGTTAAGAGAAGGATTTTGATCTTCAATTCTTGGTTTTGATGTTATTTGTGGTGTTTTAAGCATTTTGATAAGTTGGAATAAGGTTTTCAAACTTTTTGGTGTGGTTGGATAGGGACCCAAGGGGACTGGGGTGTGTTTTAGATTAACTCCGGACTATCTGGAAGTGGTTTGGCAGGACTGGCACTAGTGTGTCGCACCGGCGATGGTTTTTGCGCAGGTGTGAGGTCGCAGAAGCGTAGAGGTGGTCACATATGCGAGGAAGTAATGAGTATTTTAAGTCCGCAGATGCAGAGGATTTGCATCTACGAGTCCGCATGAGCGAGTATATACGTGCAGAAGCACAGTCAGGCTAGCTCAGGGGTTCTCGCAGATGCGAGGGCATTTCTGCAGAAGTGATGTCGCACCTGCGGCTGAGTATGCACAGATGCGAGGATGCCTAATCGGTTGGTTTTAAGTCGAGTTTTAGCCCATTTTTCATTATTTTGAATTTTGGAACTCGGTAAGTGGCAAATTTGGAGAAAATTTTCACTACTAAATTGTGGCTAGGTATTTTCTACTTGGATATGATTATCTACGTTGATTTCCCATGGATTTACACACCTTAATCATGGAATTTTTGAAGTAACTTTGGGGTTTTCGCCTACACTTTAAGAGAGTGTATTTTGGGAATTTGAGTACCGATTTGGAATCGATTTTGAAATCTATTCACATATTTGGACTTGGCAGGTTATGGATTATCGAGATTTGGTATTGGTTCTGGATTCGGGCATGCAGGCCAAGCTTGACTTTGAAATTCATCAAAGATCGAAGCTTTATGGATTGGGATCGCATTCTATAGCATTGTTTGACTTTCTTGGTTGATGATTTGCTTGAATTTGCGTGATTGGAGGGCTAGGGCGAGATTTTACGCGATTTGAGGTTGAAGGCTAGCCTCGATGAGTTAAGTATCTTGCCCAATATTGTTGACGGAATAAAACTTAGGATATGACTTTGTTTGTCTAATTAATGTGCGAGAAGCAATGTATATATGAGGTGACGAGCGTATATACTGGTGCTATGTATGATTCATGACCGCAGTAGTCTTTAGGTTGTACTATGCCTTGATTTGGATATTTTTGTTCTTGCTATCATGCTTTATATGTTTGTATAACTACATGAAATACGTGGATCATGCTAGAGATCATGTGTAAGTATTGATTCCTTGTTTGAGCATAATATTTGCTTTTGTGTGGCGTATCCGCCTGATTTGATTTGTAGTTGTACACTTCGCACATGCATACACCTTAGCATGCTACTTTTCTAAGTCGATGCATATGTGGTTTAATATGCATTGATCGTATACATGTATTCTTGTATATGCTATCTGATGGACTGGATTGATAGCACTAGAATTGTCCATACGGTTGTTGAGATCATGGCACATGAATTGTCCGTGTGACGTTTATAACTATGTCACGTGAGTTGTCCATGCAGCGTGTGGATAAATATCGATCCCCCCAGGGTTGTCCTCTCATGTTTCTCCTTGATGACGTACACGGATTATGGAAAACCAGCTAGTTGTTGGATTTGTGTATCTACTCTATATGCAAACTCCTTGGATGTAATACATGATTTTTACTGTGTATGTTCTCTATATGCTAGCTCTAAAATGTATACATGCCTTTTATGCACATCTTCTCTATATGCTATTTTACTTGATGAAATGATTCACGGTACATACCTTTCCCATATGTCAGTCCGAGTAACTTGACTTGCTTATTCATGTATATCTTCTCTATATGCAACTGTTAATGAAGTATTGATACTTCATGCCTATCTTCTCTATATGAAAACTGTTGACGGTATTCGATATTTCATTCATATCTTCTCCATATGAAATTGTTGACGAGTTACTTATTATCAAACGCATATCTTCTCTATATGCCAAACTATTAGTTGGTTACAATGCTTGTGCGTATCTTCTTTATATGCATTGATTGCCTTATCTGGACTTCTGGCTGAGATTTGGATAGTGTGTTTGGGCGTATGTATATCTTATGGAGCTCTACAGGTTATGTAAAGTGAGTATCCTTGGCTTGAGACTCGTCACTACTTCACCGAGGTTAGTCAGGATACTTACTAAGTACATGGTGCCGGTTGTACTCATAGTAGACTTTGGCATCTTGCATGAAGATCTTGGAGTTGCGCTGCTGAGGATGGTAGAGACTAGTATTGAAGATGTACCTGCATTCCAGATATAAGCTACCACTTGTTCTTGGTAGTTAGGATTTGTACTTCTATTTACGTATATTCAAACAAATGTTGTATTTATTCTTTAACCAGCTTTACAAATCTAAATCTTGGTGACTCATGACTTGTACTACAAGTCCTTGGGATTATATGTGAATTAGCTATGTTATTCATTGGTTATTGATGATATTTCATTCGAGTGGTGTTACTTGTTATTTGGCTTACCTTGTGATTGGATTAGGTGTCATCACGACTTGGTGGGATTTTGAATCGTGACATGACTAGGTATTCACAAATGCTAAGGCCAATTCTCCAGCTTCGAGCTCTAACACGTGAACGCGACCCTCCTGGCGCGAACACGAATAACCAATCCACCATCCATCATGAACATAGCCCCCAAGTCGCGAATGCGAAGAAGAAAATCTCCCCAGCTCCAAATTTCACTCTGCGATCGCGATCCTGCCTCCACGATCACGATTAAGGGCATGACACCAACAAAAATCTGCACCACTAAAAATGCTCCGAGTGGTCCAAAACTCCCCCGAGTCATCCGGGACCTCGTCCAATCATACCAACCAATCCATAAATACTATCAGACCTATCCAAAGCCTCCAAACACATACGATAACATCACATAAACGATTCAAAGATCAAATCAATAGCTGAACTTCTCTGAAGTTAAAGAACTTCCAAACTTCCAACCAAGCGTCTGATTCAAGCCTAACCAATGCAGATTATATCCACACTTTACACACAAGTTGCAAATAATGAAACGAATCTATTTCAAGTTTCTAAACAACAATCTAAACCCGATATCATCAACGCTAACTCCAGGTCAAACTTAAGAACTCTCTAAATCTTCAAATTGTAATTTTTTGGAAAATAGAGCCAAAATATCCGAGGAATCTCCAACTCTAAATTCGAACATACGCTTAAGTCCAAAGTCACCATATGATCCTATTTGAACCATCAAATCACCAATCTGAGGTTGTTAATACAAAAATCAAACCTTGGTCAACTCACAACTTATGATTCCAATAATGGGACTAATTTTTCCAATCCCAACCTCCATGGAACCAAGCCTCCATCTCCCCAAATCACAAAATAGCAAAGAAGCGTACGAAAAACATCAAATAGGGAAACAGGATTCAAAATGGGTCATTACATATGAGGCCCTAAACTTTTGACATATTATTTAAGATTTGTTCCTATTGAACATTTATACTACTCAAAATTTATATTTATTAAACACTTCTTCTACAATTAGCAAAAACTCGCCAATGAAGTGGCAAAGTAACTAATTAACGAATGAAATTTGGTATTTGGTTCCAAAATAATGATTAACCTTTTTTTCTTTTCATGTTTTAGCTTTAACTTGCTTCTAGTTTTAGATCTGATTATTTTTATTTTTATATAATATTTTCTCGAAGAAGAGAGGAAGGGGGAGAGAAAAAAAGTGGTGATAGGGGCGGATCTCCATTTTTCCAGCTAACAAGGTAGTGATAGTTGTTAAGGTCAAAAAAAATGAGGAGATGGTGGTGATAGTTTTCAAATCTGATGAAGATGAAGAAAGTATTAGAGCATTGGTGGAATCAGCGACAGTGATAGTAGAAAGTGGTGGTAGTGGTTCAAAATATGAGGAGAAGTGGTGTTGTGGCGCCAGTAATGGCATATTTGAAGATAAAACGACGGTAGTGGTGAAGTAAGTGAGGCGGCTAAAAAAAGAAGAGAAAGGATAAGGGTGGATTGTGGTGGCAGTGGCGGTGGGGATGGTGGTGGATGGTGGAGAAGTTGTGGCAAATGAAGAATGAAGAAGAAAGAAATAAAGAAAATAGCTAAAAAATTACCTCTCATGCGTTGGGTATAGGTGTATCACACCCACCATGTCACATCAACAAAAAGTATCTAATAGATATAAATTTCGAGTAGGGTAATTATTAAGAAAGAGAAAATTAAGTTAACTTTAAGAGGTCGTGTATGTTTTTAGCCATTACAAAAATATCCTTATGGGCCGAGATCACGATACATTTTATTTCAGCAAAGTTGAATGGTTTTTTATTAAAATCACACGGGCAAGTTGTTTAAGAAAATATTCAGACTCATTAAGTGATTGTAAAATAATTTAAAAAAGAAAAAAGGTCAAATTTATCCCTCTAGTTTAAAAAATAATTTACTTTTAACCTATGTTATACTTTGGAAACAAGAATACCCTACCGTTAATAAATTTGATAAAGATCCCCTCCAGTCGTTAAACCCTTCCACCATGGAATGTCACCTCATCGCCACAACCTTATTTTACTCCCTCTCTTTGTCCCATTTCACCCTCTTGTCCCAATATTCTACCCCTTCCTTTTAGGTGGCAATATTTGATTCGGTATAAAATTTAAGAAATAAAAAAATTTGAAATTTGTGGTCTAAAATAAACTATAAATATTTGTATGACTTAAATTATTTCGTTAAGGGTAAAGTAGAAAATATAAAGTAAATTATTCCCAAATAAATAAGCATGAAATTCTTTTGGCAAAAACTTTAAAAAAAATAACACATAAATTGAGATAGAAGGAGTGTAATTAAAACAAATTGAACACTTTCCTATGGTGAGTTGTATATTTCCAAAGATGAATGGCCAAAATATTTTTTTTTGGCATGTCTCAGTGGAATATAAATTATAAATTTATTATATATTCGGCTGCCGTTTATTTGATCTATCTTCTTCTGTATCCTAATTTTTGTCGATGGTATTGCTTTTCCTTGAAATACCTGCTGCTCTTTACATAACATTTGCGGAGAAGATTATGCTTATTTTAATTAAACTCCTGTCACGACCCAAAATCTCACCAATCTCGTGATGACACTTAACCTAACCCGCTAGGTAAGTCAAACAGCATATAAATGTAATGACCCGACCAATCGTTTTGAGCTCTAGCATTCCGTTCGGCGACTTGAGACTTTGAGTAGCTTCACTTGATGTAGTATGACTTGCATGCATGGTTGGGTTTGTTCTCCGAGAGGCTCGTAGTTGATTTGAAAGAATAATTCTCAATTCGGAAGCTTAAAGTTGGAAAAGTAGACCAAGGTTTGACTTTTGAGTAAATGACATCAGAACCGATTGAAAGTTTCAATATGTTCATATGGTAATTTTGAACTTGGTCATGTGTTCTGATTTGGATTCGAAGGTTCCTAGAAGATTTTTGCCCTATTTGTCGAAAGTTGGCAAGTTGAAGAATTGGAGAGTTAATAAGTTTGACCAGGAGTTGACTTTAGGGTTAGTAAGCTTTGATTGGTGTTTTGACTATGAATAGGTTCATTTGATTAATTGAGACTTATGTGCAAAGTTTGGTTGTGATCCGGTAAGTCTAAGTGTGATTTGGACGCGTTCGGCGAAGTTTAACGGTATTAACGTTAAGAGAATGATTTGGTCTTCAATTCTTAGTTTTGATGTTTTTTATGGTGTTCAAGCCTTCGGATAAGTTTAAGTTATGCATATGGACTTGTTAGAATGTTTGGACGGGTCCCGAGGGGCTTTGGTGTGATCTGATGTGGTTTCGGATCCTTTCGCTGAAATTAGGAGCTGCTGAGGTTGTTGGTATCAGTGTTGCAGAAGGTAATTGAAGCAGTGGGTTTTTGTTCGTTGCTTTAGCAACCTCTATTTGGCGTTCACATAGAGTCTTGGTCAGAAGTGCCGCGTTTACGAGATTTGGTACGCGTTTGCGAAGTAATGGAATTTGCCTGGGGTTAGGTGCTCCGTGTTCATGATAAGAGTGTCGCTTTCGCGGTCACAGTGCCAGTGTTCGCATAGAGTTGGTAGAAGGTCCACCGCGGTCACAGTGGAGGCTTCGCATTCTTGAACTATAGCTGGGGGTTGGAGGTTGTTTGGCCTTCGCGAACGCGAGGGTTCTACTGGGCAAAGTATATATGTTGCTATTTTTGGGATTCTACTCATTCTTTCATCTTTTGAGCCCAACACTTTGAGATGAGGAGACTTTCATGAGCAATTTCACTACTACACTGGAGGATAAGCAATCACCACTTGGATTTGGCCTCATATCTTGTTTTCCTATAGATTTCTACACTAAAAAATTCAAAATTTAAAGTGAAATTTAGGGTTTTTATCTACAACATAAGAGGGGTATATTCTAGGGATTTGAGGGCTATTTGGACCCAGTATCTAATCACATATTTGGATTTGTGAGGTTATTGGTAGTCGAGATCTACGGGGGCTCGGGTTTTGACCATGTGGGTCCGGTTTAACTTATATTGAGTTTGGGAATTTGATTAAAGATCGAAGTTTTATTGTTTGGAGATGTTCCTATGACTTTATTTGACGTTATTGAGGTTTGTTTTACTAGATTTAAGTCGTTTGGAGTTGAATTTGGACGGTAGGCAATTTTTCTTGATTTTAGCTTACCGGGCAGATGTAAGTCTTTTTTTTTTTTTAATAAGAATTTTATTGATAGAAGCATAGTACAAAAGTGGAGGGGGACCTGAACCTTACCTCCAATAGCAAAGTAGATATACACTTAGTCATCCTAAAGTGATAACTAAATCTACCTAAAAAGTGGTAGAATGTTAAACCTATGGTAATGTGGCAACTGTCTATTCTATAGACATTCGCTCTTACAAAAACGGAGTGAGACTGTTCTAGGTCAGCTATACAAAAAAGTATATGTGTTCCTGCTTCTATTGTGTGATTTGGGGAAATATTCCCTTGTATGTACACCTGGTGTCCAAATGTGTTTTCTGGGGTCATCAAAAGAGTGCCAAAATAGTGCGAGCTATCTTCAATTTTGCTTTGACTTTGTAAAGAAAAGCTAAGTTGAATATGACTGTTTGTTTTAAAGTGGCTATTGTTGTTAGTAGTGTGCCAGAATTGCTGCAGTAGATTGTTGTCTTCTCTTGTGTTTGTCTGATGTTGAGTTACTGTTGGTTCCTTGTCTTGCTTTGTCTGCTAGAATAGAATATTACTACTGTGATGTTGAGTATAGTCATGTTTCCAGTGGTATAATGTGTTCGAGAGTGTCCATGATGATTTCTGGGGTTGCAAGAGATTGAGCACCAGAGGTGCTAATACCACACCTTGCAACTGCAGCAATGATCTGAACCAAATCAAACTGCCTACAGAAAGATGGAATTCATTAGTGACATTGTGGTTTGTGTTACTGCTGCTTTGGTTGTGTGTTTGATTCTGATGAACTGCTGAGAATTGTGTTGGTTGATTGTGTGATAACTGTGTTTCTGGATCATGTGGTTGCTGCAAACTTGGAAGTTGCCAGTTTATGTTGCTATGCCTGCTAAGTCGATTGTTGATTGTGCTCCAATGCTTGGTGATGATAGAGGGTGACCCTCCCGCTGTCGCTATGCTACTGCTGTGCTTAGTTGTATGCTGGGCGATTTGCTGAGTTGTATGCTAGTGAGGGGGATTCCTGATAAGTGTTGTAATGGCAACAGATTGAGCATTATAAATGCTAATACCACACATTGCATTTTCAGCACTGATCTGAATCCTTCCACACTAGCTACCACTTTGAAAGAACTGTTGAAAGCAATGATGTTTTCCTCTGAATTGACTGCTTTTTTGAAGCTGTGTCTTGGGAATCGAAGCTGCTAAAGTTAATCTTCTCATATTGCTGGTGTTGACTGGGGACTGTCTTGACTGCAATGCTTCTGCTGTGATATTCTGATTCCAGGAAAGTATGAGTGTAGCCTTGTGTTGCTGATGCTACTCTGTGAAAATGTTGTATATCTTTTTCTGGTGGTGCTGTGTTCCTGTTGGGGGAATTGCCTTGAGTGTCCATCTGTGGATGCTTCTTAAACTGATTGCTGTGTGTTTGAAAATTTCTCTTCTGTTGTTGGTTTCCTGCTGTGGTAGTGTAAAGCCATGGTTGAGTGCTGGTATTGTATTGTTCTCAGGGGGGTGCAGCAGAAATCTGGAGAAAATGTTGATGAAACCGTGATCCATTTATTGTTGGTGTCTGTGCATTTGCTGATAAGGTTTTGGGAGCTTGGAATTCTCCCTAGTGCTTCATAAATTGTTACAACCCATAAAATTCGTACATTAGAATACGTTGTGAAGTAGTTTGCATATAAGGACCTAAGAACCCGGAAAATAGTTCCAAAGTTAAGGAAAAGAGCAAAAGTGTCGCATAGTTGGATATGCGACCGCAAAGCACAAATGCGGACCACATATCCAACACCAGGATCGCAAACTAAGACAGAGTTCTGTGCTGAAATTATGTCAAATATGCAGCCAGTATGCGGACCGCATAATGCAAATGCGGACCGCAGATGTGACATCTTCCATCGCAGAATGGAACAGAGTTATAGGCTGAATCTGTGTAAGAAATGCGACCAGAATGCGGTTGCATTGTTGAAAATGCGAACCGCAAATATGGCCCTTCTGCGTAGCATAACGTAACAGAATCCTAGGTTGATATTTGCGACCAGAATGCGAACCGCATGTCCTGTTTGCGGTGGATATGCGACCTCAAACCTGAAAATATCAGACAGGCGTGCCACTTATTGCCAGGCCTATAAAAGGGACCCAAACCCGTTCCTTCTTCATTTTCTGAAGCTTAAGCATAGTAGAAGGCCTCAAACGACCCCTCTCAAAGCCCCCACACCAACACAGCCAATTTCTTCTCTTCCAAGCCCTAAATGGAAGAAGGAATCAAGAAATTGAAGAACTAAAGAGAAACCCTAGCTGAGTTTCCCCTCCTACGAACCCACATTGGGGGCAAGACCTAGAATTCGAGGGATCGAAGAAGAGGGTTAGATAATTCGCATGCAAGGTAAGTTACCACTCCCTTTCATGTAATTTTCCCTTGGACTTTCATGATAAGGAGGTTGCATGCCTGTAAGGACTCATGGGAGGGTGACTAGAAACCATGAAATCAAGATAAGTATGGCTACACGGAATGGGTCATGGGTATTATGGGTCATAAACGAATTGCATGTGTAGTAACCATGGTTGTTGAGTTTTTAAAGGAGGAAAAGGGGGTGTGGGTAGGCAACATGCATGATTAGAAGTAATATGATTGACGATACTTATAACGTTTGGTGAATAATAGTTGGATTGTTCCTTAAATGTAGACTAAGGAATTGTGGCAAATTGCATATCTTGACAACCGGCACAGTAAACGCCAGGTATGTAAGACCTTATCATTCTTTCTTTTGCACGACTCCTATTGAATACAATGCTATGAACGAGCCCCAAAAGAATACTCTATTCCTAGAAGTTAGGATTACTTGTATTGTTTTCCTCTAAGGAAGAATTGCTCTTGTTGTTATGATATTAATGTTGATGGTATTCCTACAAGGTTCGTGTTAAAGAGACATTCTTAATTACATGTAGAAAAAGAGGGTAATAATCATATGTCACTAAAGAGGGTTTGAAACACGTTTAATGAATGAGCATGCAATGTATTATATATGTGTAATTTAATTCTTATGACCGCGCCTAATGAAGGCCGGGTATGTTATGACCGCGCCTAGCACGGCTGGGTAAGATATGCTATGATATGATAATGATGAGCCCACAGAGGCATATGATGATGATGAGCCTACAGAGGCATATGATGATGATGAGTCCACAAAGACATATGATGATGATGAGCCCACAGAGGCGTATGATGATGATGAGCCCATGGAGGCGTATGTAATTATATGAGGTAACGGTTATGTGAATGTGTACGGTAACAATAAATGTATATGAAAATGGCAAGCCCATAGAGGCGTGAATACAAGGAGAAGATAATGATAATAAACATGTATTCGATTATGTTAGAAGAGTTATGTGTATAGACATGAGCCCTATGAATAGGTCATGGTTAGCTGCATTCATAGGCAATTCACTTATTACAAGTTACATGTTTCTATCCTGATGCTTATACTATCGTTCTTATATTATGTTTTCCTGTCTTACATACTCAGTACATTATCCGTACTGACGTCCTTTATTTGTGGACGCTGCATGTCGTGCTGCAGGTCATAATAGACTGGTAGACTGAGCTCCCCCCCAGCAGTAGGCTATCCGGATTCAGCAGATATTAGCAAGATTCATCTTTCGGACTTGCTACAGCTTTGGTATGAACCTTGTGTAGATATGTTGGGCATTTCGGGGCGCTTTTCCGACATAGGTTGCTTGATGTATGTTCTTGTAGAGGCTCATAGACAAATGTTAATGTATGTATAGACCAGTGTTGGGTTGACTCATGTACGGTTGTATTGCCTCGTCGGCATATGTGTTATGTTGTATAGTCTTGCACTGAAGCCCCGTTGGCACACTATGTATACAAGTATGTTATATTATGGTATGACATTTTAGCCCATTGTGATGTTGTTCGAAACTGCATGCGTATGATAGGCCTTATAGATAACAAAGAAAGTAAGATAGCAGATATGAGGGGTACGCCGGTGCTCTGCAAGCAGGGTCCGGTGCCCTGACACGGCCCTCCGGTCAGGTCGTGACAGAATTGGTATCAGAGCAAGGTCGTGTCCTAGGGATTGTCTATGAGCCGTGTCTAGTAGAGTCTTGATTATGGGTGTGTAGCGCACCACATTTCATAATCTGGAGGCTACTTGGCATTTAGGAATGTTACCTTCTTTCTAAATCTGGATCGTGCGTAAAGCTGAGTTGTAAGCATTCATTCTAACATTCATCTTGTTTACCTACAGCGATGCCTTCGGCCGGGAAGCAAACGAATAGTAGACGACTCGATGTAAATGCCGGAGAGGGGACTAGTCAGGTGCCCCAAGCTGTAGGGGGCCAAAGTGAGACGCCTTCTCAGACTTCATCTACTCCTCCTCCCCCAGAAGATATTAGAAGCCGCCCAACATCCCCAGTCCCTTCTTCTGGTGCTACAGACCAAGACCTAAGGACTGCGGTACAGTTGTTGACTAGCCTAGTAGCTTCTCAGGCTCAGAGGCAGAATACCGGAGCTACTGAGAGACCGGTTAGTACGAGGGTCCGTGACTTCATCAATTTGGATCCTCCAGTGTTTACCGGGTCTGATCCTTAGGAAGACCCGCAGGATTTCATTGATCAAATACACCGCACACTGCGGGTTATGCACGCCAGTGACACAGAGGTAGTAGAACTGGCTTCCTATCGATTACGGAACTTAGCGGTCTTCTGGTATGACAGCTGGGAAAGGTCCAGGAGTCCAAATGCTCCCCCACCTGTATGAAATGAATTCTCTGATACATTCCTTTGCCATTACTTGCCAGTTGAGGTACGACGAGCTAAGGCTGATAAATTTTTGAACCTTAAGCATGGTAATATGAATGTACGAGAGTACAGTATGCAATTTGACTCTCTGGCAAGGTATGCTCCCCACATAGTGGCCGAGATGAGCGACAGAGTTCACTTGTTCGTGAACGGATTAGGACCGCATTTGATAAATGAATGCACAACGGCCTCCTTGATAGAGGGCATGGACATCTCCCGTATTCAGGCCTATGCCCAGACCATAGAGGATCGTAAATGCCAACAAAGCATGGACAGAGAACAGGAGAGGACCCAGCATAAGAGAACAAGGATTGCAGGGTATTCTGGAGATTCCAGAAGTAGTGTGAGGCCCTATTCTTAGAGGAGTTCGGCACCATCTGTATCTAGTGCCCCTCGACAGTTTCAGAGCTCGCGGGCATCAGGCTCGCTGTATCACAGGGCTACTAGTCAGATGCGACCCCCAATGCCTCGTTGTGAGTAGTGCGGCAGGACCCACTTTGGACCGTGCCGTCGGGGTTCGGATATATGTTATTATTGCGGACAGCCCGGTCACATAATGCGGGACTGTCCTTACAGAAGGGATGGTAGTATGGCTCAGCAAACTGGATCTGCGGCTGGTTCTTCCTTATCAATTCGACCTCCAGCACGAGGTCCCCAGCAGCTAGTAGGTCGTAGCAGAGGTAGCGGTTCAGCACCGAGCTCAAGTGGTGTTCAAAACCGAATATATGCCCTAGCAGGTTGACAAGATCTTGAGTCATCTCCAGATGTTGTCACGGGTATATTAACAGTGCTTTCTCATGATGTATATGCATTGATTGATCCCGGGTCCACATTATCTTATGTTACACCCCTTGTGGCTGATAAGTTTGATATCGTTCCTGAATCAATAAGCAAACCCTTTGTGATATCTACTCCAATAGGAGATTCTATGATTGCTAGAAGAGTATATAGAGGTTGCACTGTGACGATTTGTAGTCGTCAAACCTCGGCTGATTTAATTGAGTTAGAAATGGTTGGTTTCGACGTGATAATGGGAATGGACTGGTTGGCATCATGCTATGCTAGTGTTGATTGTCATACGAAGATGGTTAGATTTCAATTTCCTGGAGAACCCGTCCTTGAATGGAAGGGAAACGTTGCTACGCCGAGAGGTAGGTTTATTTCCTACCTTAAGGCAAGAAAGATGATCTCCAAAGGTTGTATCTACCATCTTGTTCACGTTATGGACGCGGAGGCGAAGTCGCCTACTCTATAATCAATTCCGGTAGTCAGTGAATTTCCGGATGTCTTTCCAGATGAACTCCCAGGTCTTCCTCCTGAAAGGGAGATTGAGTTTGGCATCGATGTGTTGCCCGATACTCACCCAATTTCTATCCCTCCATATAGAATGGCCCCAGCAGAATTACGAGAGTTGAAAATACAGTTGAAGGACTTGCTGGATAAAGGCTTCATTGGACCTAGCACTTCAACTTGGGGTGCGCCAGTCTTGTTCGTACGAAAGAAGGACGGATCGTTACGGATGTGTATCGATTATCGTCAGTTCAATAAGGTCACCATAAAGAAAAAATATCCACTTCCAAGAATTGATGACTTGTTTGACCAACTCCAGGGAGCCAAATATTTCTCTAAAATTGACCTACGTTCAGGATATTTTCAATTGAGAGTCAAGGAGAAAGATATTCCAAAAACAGCCTTCCGGACGAGATATGGGCATTTCGAGTTCCTAGTAATGTCATTTGGGCTAACAAATGCCCCGGCTGCTTTCATGGATCTCATGAACACTGTATTCAGGCCTTATCTTGATGTGTTCGTGGTGGTATTCATTGATGATATCCTGATGTATTCCCGTTCAGAGGCAGAACATATGGGTCACTTGCGGATAGTATTGTAGATCCTTCGGGATCACAGGTTATATGCAAAGCTCGCCAAATGTGAATTTTGGCTGAATTCAGTGGCATTCTTTGGCCATGTGATATCTGATGAAGGTATTAGTGTCGATACTCAAAAGATCGACGCGGTCAAGAATTGGCCAAGACCTACTACGCCATTAGAGGTCCGTAGCTTCTTGGGACTAGCAGGGTATTATAGGTGGTTTATAGAAGGATTTTCTTCTATATCAGCACCACTAACTAAGCTGACCCAGAAAGCTACCAAATTCTAATGGTCGAATGTTTGTGAGCGGAGCTTTCAGGAACTAAAGGATCGATTAACATCCGCTCCAGTTCTTGCTCTTCCTGACGGAACTGAAGGTTATGTGGCATATTGTGATGCCCCCGGCATAGGTTTGGGATGTGTCTTGATGGAGCATGGGAAGGTAATTGCTTATGCTTCGAGACAATTGATGAAGCATGAAAAGAACTACCCAACCTATGATTTGAAATTGGCTGCAGTAGTATATGCTTTGAAGACGTGGCGACACTATCTATATGGTGTCCATGTCGACATCTACACAGACCACAAAATTCTACAATACATCTTCAGTCAAAAAGAATTAAATTTGAGACAACGACGTTGGCTCAAATTACTGAAGGACTACGACGTCGAAATATTGTATCATCGGGGCAAAGCCAATGTTGTGGCGGATGCCCTCAGTCGTAAGTCGATGGGAAGTTTAGTGCACGTTGAAGCAGGTAAGCGGAGTTTAACTGAAGAGCTTCATCAGCTAGCTAACATGAGAGTCATACTGTTAGACTTCGAGGATGGAGGAGTTGTTGTGCATAATACTTCAGAATCATCTCTTGTAACCAAGGTGAAAGCACGGCAATACGAAGATCCCACCTGTGGTGATTGAAAGAGGGCATTCAACAGGGTAAAATCTCAGCTTTTGAGATTGTAGGAGATGGAATACTAAGGTACCAAGGCTGATTATATGTGCCTAATGTGGCAGGATTGCGAGAGAAGATTATGAGGGAAATTCATCAATCCCGATATTCCATCCATCCTGGTTCAATAAAGATGTACTGTGATGGCAGAGAGCAGTATTGGTAGGATGGCATGAAGAGGTCCATTGCAGAATTTGTAGCCCAGTGTCCCAATTGCCAACAGGTAAAGGTAGAATATCAGAAACTGGGTGGACTACTCCAGAACATGGAGATTCTAACCTGGAAATGGGAGGTGATTAACATGGACTTCATTGTTGGATTACCTCGCTCCAGTCGTAAGTTTGATTCCATCTGGGTGATAGTGGATCGACTTACCAAATGTGCTCATTTTCTACCAGTTAAGACCACCTACACAGCCGAAGATTATGCAAAGCTGTACATCAAGGAAGTTGTTAGACTTCATGGGGTGCCGATGTCCATTATATCGGACAGAGGAGCCCAATTCACAGCTAACGTTTGGAAGTCCTTTCAGAAAGGTTTGGGTACACAAGTAAATCTCAGCACAGCTTTTCATCCGCAAACTGACGGACAGGCTGAACGAACCATTCAGACACTGGAAGATATGCTAAGAGCATGTGTCTTGGATTTCAAGGGTAGCTGGGATGACCATCTTCCACTTATAAAGTTTGCCTACAATAACAACTACCATTTCGGTATTAAGATGGCCCCATATGAGGCACTGTATGGGAGAAGGTATAGATCACCAGTTGGGTGGTTCGAAATTGGTGAAACTGAATTATATGGGCCAGATCTGATTCATCAAGCTATTGAGAAAGTGAAGGTGATACAGGAACGATTAAAGGCGGCACAAAGCAGGCAAAAGTCCTACTCTGACGTCCGACGTCGTGATCTAGAGTTTGAAGTTGATGATTGGGATTTCCTGAGAGTCTCGCCAATGAAGGGTGTTATGCGCTTCGGAAAGAAAGGTAAGTTGAGCCCGAGGTACATCGGTCCGTACAAAGTCCTTCGACGAATTGGACATGTTGCCTATGAGTTAGAACTACCATCCAAAATGGAATTTATCCATCCGGTATTCCATGTGTCCATGTTGAGGAAATGTATCGGAGATCCTTCTCGGGTCGTCCCCATCCAAGACATACAGATCACAGAGGATCTTACATACGAAGAGGTACCAGTGGCCATATTGGACCGACAAATCCGCAAGCTAAGGACAAAAGATGTAGCTTCCGTTAAAGTGTTATGGAGGAACAGGAACATGGAAGAAATGACATGGGAAGCAGAAGAAGAGATGAAAGCTAAATATCCGTACCTATTCCACAATGGAAATAATGATGATGCCGAAGAAACACAGAACGCATAGAAAGGAGAGGCGTCCATACGAGGTAAATAGAATACGCTGTGAAGTAGTATACATATAAGGACCTAAGAACCCGGAAAATAGTTCACAAGTTAAGGAAAAGAGCAGAGGAGTCGCATAGTTCGATATGCGACCGCAAAGCACAAATGCGGACCGCATATCCAACACCAGGATCGCAAACTGAGTTAGAGTTCTGGGCTGAAATTGTGTCAAATATACGGCCAGTATGCGGACCGCATAATGCAAATGCGGACCGCAAATATGACACCTTCCATCGCAGAATGGGACATAGTTCTGGGCTGAATCCACGTTAGAAATGCGACCAGAATGCGGTCGCATTGTTGAAAATGCGAACCGCAAATCTGGCACTTCTGCGTCGCATAATGCAATAGAATTCTGGTTTGAGATTTGCAGCAAGAATGCGAACCGCATGTCCTATTTGCGGCGGATATGCGACCTCAAACCTGAAAAAAATGTCAGACACGTGTGCCACTTATTGACGGACCTATAAAAGGGACCCAGACCCGTTCCTTCTTCATTTTCTGAACTTAAACATAGTAGAAGGCCCCCAGACGACCCCTCTCAAAGCCCCACACCAAGACAACCAATTTCTTCCTCTTCCAAGCCCTAAATTGAAGAAGGAATCAAGAAATTGAAGAACTAAAGAGAAACCCTAGCTGAGTTTCCTACTCCTACAAACCCAAATTGAGGGCAAGACTTAGAATTTGAGGAATCGAAGGAAAAAGGCTAGGAATTCACATGCAAAGTAAGTTATTACTCCCTTTTATGTAGTTTTCCCTTGGGCATTCATGATATGTAGTTGCATGCGTGTAAGGACCCATGGGAGGGTGGTAGGAAATCAAAAATTCAAGATAAACACTGCTAAACAGAATGGGTCAGGTTGTAAATGAATTGCATGTGTTACAAATACGTTTGATAAGGATTAGAGGACAAAGGGGTGTGTGGGGAGGCACCATGCAAAACTAGGGGATTGTGATTTATCATAATTATGATGCTTAGTGAGTAATGGGTGAATTGCTCCTTAATTGTAGACTAAGGAATCGTAGTCATTGCGTAGCTTGAGAATTGGTGCAGCATATACCAGGTATGTAAGACTATACCGTTCTTTCTTTTGCACGACCCCTATTGATTACCATGCAATGAACGAGCCCCAAAAGAATACTCTACTCTTAGAAGTTAGGGCTGCTTATATCGTTTCCCTCTATGGAAGGATTGCTCTTGTTCTTATGGAATCAATATTGTAGGTATTTCTTGAGTCTTATAAGGTTCATGTTAAAGAGATATTAGTAATCACGTGAAAAAAAGGGAATAGAAATCATACGTCACTAAAAATGGCCTGGAACATATAAACGAGCATGCAATGTAGTATATATGTATTATATATGTGTAATCAAATTCGTATGACCGAATGAAGGCCGGGTATGTTATGACCGTGCCTAGTACGGCCGGGTAAGATATGTTGTGACGATGATGACGAGCCCACAGAGGCATGTGATGATGATGAGCCCACAGAGGAATATGATGATGATGAGCCCATAGAGGCATATGTAAATGTATGGCGAGCCCACAGAGGCGTATGTAATTGTATGAGGCAGCGACTATGTAAACGTATGCGACACCAATAAATGTATATGAAAATGGCAAGCCCACAGAGGCATCGATATAAGACGATGATAATGATAATGAACATGTTTATGATAATTTTATAAAGGTTACATGTATAGACAGAAGTACTACGAATATGTCATGGTTAGCTGCCCTCAGAGGCAATTCACTTGCTGCAGGTTATACGTTTCTATCCTAATGCTCATTATTGTTCTTACATTATGTTCCCTGTTTCACATACTCAGTACATTATCCGTACTGACGTCCTTTATTTGTGGAAGCTGCATGTCGTGCTGCAGGTCCTGATAGATTGATAGACGGAGCTCCCCCACCGCAGTAGGCCATCCAGTTCGGCAGATATTAGCAAGGTTCATCCTTCGGACTTGCTATAGCATGGGTATGCTTTCGTCTAGGCATTGTGGGCATGTGGGGGCCCTGTTCCGACGTAGGTTGCATTTTGTATGTTCCCATAGAGGCTCATAGACAAATGTTAATGTATGTATAGACCAGTGTTGGGTTGACTCATGTACAGTTGTATTGCCTCGTCGGCATATGTATTATGTTGTATAGTTTTGCACTGTAGCCCCGTTGGCACACTATGTATATAAGGAAGTTTATGTCATGGTATGACATTTCAGCCCACTGTGATGTTGTTCGAAACTGCACGCGTATGACAGACTTTGTAGATAACAAAGAAAGTAAGATAGCTAATATGAGGGGTACGCCGGCGCTCTGCAAGTAGGGTCCGGTGCCATGTCGCGGCCCTCCGGTTGGGTCGTGACACAATAACTCAAATATACCCAATGATGAAAAGAGAATGGAAATGAAGAAACCATCGCGCCAACTCAACAAATACCACCACGAAGCGCAATGCTATCAATCCACCACTCAAAGGGAAACATAACACACGAAATAAACATAAAGGATCATATCCTAGCATAACGCCTCTGTGATGCATGACCCAATCCGAACACCGATCCATATGCAATACTCAAGCTACAATGCTCAAAATCAACAACCACGCGTAATTCGACATCAAGTACACGAAGTGCATGACCATAACCATGGAGAGGCAAATAACACAATATACCATAGCCTGGAAAAAATATAACCAATGCTCAATCAACCATTCAACACCCCAATAACGATCTCACTCGAATTCCGCTATAAGGTCCAAAAAGAACCGCACCATGTGTGCATATAACCAACAAATCACCACCCCTCGTAGCATAGAAGACTAATACATAGAACATATCAGAACACGAACAAGCTCAACTCTAATTGAATGACTCACCCCTCAGCACTAACAGTTCTGAGTCAATAAATCTGACCCGGTGTAAAATGCACATCCCCTTCGGGCCTACCAATGGGCCCCAAATCAACTCAGGTCATCCCAAATGGATAATAACCCTCCAACAGTCCACAAGGATTTAACCATAACACATACTACTATCTATCTAACTTCGGCCACATCTTCACAGTCCGCAACCTCGAAACAATCTACTACTGAGAACTCCCAGTCTCAAAATCCATAGAACATATGAATAACCATAGCCGATCTCAAATCCACCACTCAAATGACTAACACATCTCTCATACATAATCATCCCCATGAGAAATACTTTTATAATTCTTCCATGCCATATAGCAAAATCTGAACTCAGCTATCGATCAACCAGGCGAGTACCGCAATACCAATGAAGCATCCGTAAGTCAAAATACAATACGCCTTCTGAAATGTGCACCCTTCTCAGGAAATACTAAGTAGTAATAACATTCATCTAGTCATCTAAAACCATCCATGTTGTCTAAGAATTCATGACCTTCCCTTCAAAATTGAACCGTGACCTTGCACATGCAAATCTCAATCCTACACAACACACCGCATCTATCATGCCATCATATGAAAAGCACGAGAATCTCATAATCAACTATGATTCACCAGCAGAATACATAACCGATCAGTCAGAAACCTTCCATATTATCCCATCCAGGAGAAAATTACAATACGCAGCATGCTCCTCACGCCGGCAGGAAATATCCATCTCAAACCGCGGTAGAAATCATTGGGAACACTTTAGAACCCATTTGCACATAACCAAGCCATCAGAACTAAATCTCTCTAACCCAACCAAGCCACACAGATCGCCAAACCCAAGAGTATTGCCACAAAACACCTACAGAGACTCACCACATCATAAGTACCCAAAAAACCGATCATATTCATTATTGTGCTAATCTAACCTACTACCAAGTTGTCCTTTTTCTCCGAGTTCCTTCTGAATTACCTTCAAGTTGACACTTCTCCTTGCTAGAACAACATGATCCTTACCCAAAGCTCACCACAAGAGATCCTAACATAAAACCGCACCGCCCTAAGGCTCATAAGCAGTTGTATTCCCTCTTAAGCACCCCAAAAGTACTACAACATAGACACCCACTCTGAAGAGACTTCTGTTAATCTAAAGCTGTTTCTTCACCTTCCTGATACTAAAATGTAGAATCCATAATGATATAGAAATACTGCGAGTCTCGACACCATCAAATGTAAATCTCAGATCTAGCCATATACAAATCTGAAAAATTCTCAAATCAAAACACCTATACCCACTGGTAGAAAGGAATGTCTCCACACAACATCATAAGGATCACACATACCCCGCAAGTGATGACCCTCATGCTTAGCCTCAAACTGACATCTCTTTATACCCTTTAATAGCCACAACTACTATGCAATCACTTAATCTTCCTGAATTTGAACTCATCAGTAAGACATGAAAATCTACTTCGTTCCACAAATGAAATAACACGAAAAAATCTCTCAAAAACATTCATAACTCAAGACAGTATGACACATCCAAAGAAATCAAGCATCCAATAGTCCTTTTCACATCTCAAGCAAACTCTTCTCGTCACATTCAAACCATCTGAACACATCCCGCAGTCACATCCTACTCATTGTATAGCCACCAAACCACTCGTCGAGCCACTAAACTCACTCTTAGGGACACTACTGGACATAGAAGTCCAAAAGCACATGCTCACACAAATGAAACTACCGAGCCTAAGTTGCAGTCCAAACGGGGCCTCAAGTCCTCCAGACTGGCCCATCACCAAAACATAGAAAACACATCTCGCACCTCATCCGTAGAATCACAAGCCGTCGATGCACAGCTGGTACCGAGCACTCACATACGTTTCCGAGTAAGTGGAAGAAATTTAAAGAGGTACACTTCAAGGTGAATCAATGTCGCACAACGAGGAAAGAAATATGGGAAGTTTATCCTAAATGTCCTATAGCCTCTCGAGGATAGGTATGGACGTCATCATACAGATCCGCAAGACACTACTAGACACTTGCTCATGACTCGTAAAACCTATGAACCTAGAGCTCTGATACCAACTTGTCACGACTCAAAATCCAATTAATTGTGATGGCACCTAACCCGACCCTTTATGTAAGCCAATTTAACAATAATCCAATTTCAATTGAGATTTACTGAGAAAATAATGATCAAATAACTGAACTTTTATACAACAACCCAAGGACTAGTAGTACAAATCATGAGTTTCTAAGATTTAGAGTTTTACAAAAACTGACTGAAATAATTACCACGTCTGTTTGGATTGTACATGAACAATATTCAAATCTAAAGCTACCAAGGACATGTGATAGCCATAATTGAAACGCGGGTACATCTTCAATGCCAGCTCCCTCCATAAACAACAGCAACAACTCTAATATCTACACGCAAGGTGCAGAAGAGTAGTATGAGTACAACCGACCCCATGTACTCAATAAGTATCCTAACTAACCTCAGCAAGGTAAAGGAATCAAGGACTATAGATGATACTCACTAACACCTGTGCAATTAATAATTTCAACAAGTATAGAACATATATATGATTAAAATAGGAAATCTCAGGTAAAACCACTTTGATGCTCACAATTCTTTGTTTTAAAGTGTTTTGCTCAGTCAACAATCCATCATTAAAGGAATATATACAAGTAAAATCTGGAAAACAGTCGAGGAAATTTCAAGTAAAAATGAAAGGCAATAACCAAATATCAGTCTGTTGTAGTGCGTAACCTGATCCAATAACAGTAACCGGCTCTCCCAGAGCTCACATTAACTAGAAACCCGTTGGTTTCTCACAATCCATGTGTACACCATCAAGAGAGAAACATGAGAGGGTGACCCTAGGGGGATGGATCCGTATCCACATGCTACACGGACAACTCACGTGCTGCACGGACAACTTATGTCCTAAATGGACAACTCACGTGTTGCACGAACAGCTCATGTGCTATAATATCAATATCTAGATCCACACGGATAATTAACGTGCTAATAATATCAATCTGCCCGGCATGGTCACCGGCAGAATGTCATAATACCCCCGACATGGTCACAGGCATAACAACTCGATATGCCCGGCGTGGTCAAAGGCACAATATCATATCCACCCGACATGGTCGCAGGCATAACAACACAATTCGCCCAGCTTGGTCACAGGCATCCAGTCTAAACATATCACACGGGAGAAAATAAACAAGATTACATGTATGTGATGAATGAATAACAAATCTCATGCTCTTGGACAGGTATAAATGACATGCTAAAGTATAGGCATGTGTAGAGTGTGCTATCATAGCTCAAATCGGTAATTTCATCACAGAATAGCATTTATCAAGTTCATTCAGGGATTAAACCTCTATGTAGCCTCAAACACGACTCAAATAGTTCACATTATATTGCAAATATGCTAAACGTCATAGCTTAAAGCTTAACAGTCAATTCTAGGATTATCATAGCCTAAATGCAAACCGAGCATGGATAATTACCCCCGGTGTCAGCGCATAGGTTCAAATCCCATACATGCGCACACCCATAGCACGTAGCTATCATAAATAATTCAGGCAACTTGTGCCTCAACCAAGTTTAAATAAGATACTTGCCTCAAACAAGCCAAGACAAATATCGAGCAAGAAAAATGACACTCTAGAAATGCCTTCCTGCACGTATCCACCTCCGAACGGCTCGAAACTATCCAAAAGCAACTCAAACACATTTTTTTTTATACTCAAAGTCAACTAAAAAGTCAAACCCGGGCGCGCATCTCGGAATCTGACGAAACTCACAAAATCTAACAACCCATTCAATTACGTGTCCAACCATACTAGTTTCACTCAACTCCGACTCCGAAGCGATGTTCAAAAACTCAAAAATTCATTTTACGTAATTTCAGACAAAAACCCCCAAATTTCACTTTGAAATCATCAATCAAATGCCAAGGATGGAGATGGATTCATGAAATATAATAAATACCAAGTATAGAACACTTACCCAAATCTATGTGGTGAAAATCATCTCCAAAATCGTCCAAATCCGAGCTCCCCGACTCAAAATATGACCAAATGAACATAACCCTCGATATTATATGCTTTTGCTCAGATGTTCTGCCTCGTTTCTTGTGCAAAATGATCCCAAAACTTGCTTTTGATACCTCCAATGGATTCTTCATGAAAAATTAGTCAAGTTAGGCTTTTGAATCACTCCATTTGACCTTATAATGAAGGAGATATGTTGGTTTCAATATTTGAAAATAGTGCAGATTTTTAAATATGAATTTAGTGGCAATTTCATAATTAATCTGAAAAAAATTTGGCAACCCAATTCTTAGTAAATGACCATAAATTCCTCATACTATTTCGAAACTTGATGATTTCAGTTGCTATGGTTCCAAAATTATGATGCAGATCTAATGCTTCAATCAAAACAGAAATTGGAGCTCATTTGCTTAATGTGGTATCATTTATATTTGAAGAAACGACGTCGAAACATAAAAACGAGCGTAATAAAATCCAAACCTATCTGAAACTCACCCGAGCACTCGGAACCCATTAGAACATACCAAAAAGTCCCTTAATATAACACGGACTTACTCGATGCCTTAAATCATGCATAATAACATCAAAATCATGAATCACATCTCAAATCGAACATAATGAACTTTTGAGCTTTCAACTTCCAAAACTCATGCCGAACCATATCAAATCAACTCGGAATGACCTCAAATTTTTCACACGAGTCCCAAATGGCATAACAAAGCTATTCCAATTCTTGGAACCACAATCCGAACCCGATATCATCAAAGTCAACTTTCAGTCAAACTTATGAACATTCCAAACCTTCAACGTTGGTAACTTCGCTAATTAGTGCCAAAATCTTCTGGAAATATCCGAAAGCAAATCCGGCATACGTCCAAGTCTAAAATCACCATCCGGATATAAGGGAACCATTAAAACTTTGATCCGGGGTCAAATACACAAAAGTCAAACTTGATCAACTCTTCCAACTTAAAACTTCCTAGTTGAGAATCATTCTTCCAAATTAATCTCGATCACCTAAAAACCAAAACCGACAATTCACACAAGTCATAGTACATTACATGAAGCTACTCAAGACATCAAACAGCTGAATAGAAAGCAAATGCTCAAAACGACATGTTGGTTCGTTACAAAACCACTTGCATCGAAAAAGTATGATCTTCTTATTTGGCCAACCTGAATACGATAATTCTAGAATCTCTTTGATCACACCATAATAATAATTTTCCCCATCTTGGTTGCCTTCACCACCTTTAACACACACCCCACTGTTATTGCTTTTTTTATACTTGGAGCATTCCTCGGTGTAAATTTTGTAACCATTCACAAAATACTTAGACATAGTTATAACCGTTGTTTAGATTATTGACCTACATATATTGAGCAAAAAATCACAAGTGAGCAAGTATATTCACAAGTGACCAAGTATGTGTATTCACATATGAGGAGGTATGTAAGCTGCACTTACACTCTTTAAAACACGCCTCAAATGTAGAATATACAGCATCATGGCCAAATTGACTCATGAAGTCGCTGAGCGACACATTAAAAATTTTGTTAGTTGCATCAACCTAATTAAATAATAGTCCATGTAAATTAATGTTACGGCAACACTTACTTAAGAAACGGTTGAACTTCCGGACAATTTAGCAATACATGATTTGAATCTGATTTGTACTTCATACTACTTAGGCCCCTTTTTGATCGATCTTTAGAGCCTCGGCCTGGTTGATTGAATATGGACATTGGTGTATATAATGGATCATTCTCAATCATGACATTGTGCAGATTAAGCCTATTTATAGCACATGGCACATGACTGTCGAAGTAGTTAGAACAAAAATGGGCAGTTTCCTTTTTCAAGATAGGCTTCGCATATAGATCCTTCTATCATATTCCTCTGTTAAACAAATTGTTTACACTTATCGATAGTCTTGCACATTATCATATTAGATGATAAGGTTAAACAAATTACAAGAATGAATCAAGGTTTGATCATTACCTTTCGAATGGATACATCCACCTGCATTGAACCGTCCCTCTAAGTCGCGCCTCGTGTACAAGGTGAATTGGAAGGTGTTCTATAACATCAAAGAAATGAAATGGAAAAATCATTCCTAGCTTATTACTGATTACAGGAATGTTCCGATTCATTTGAAATGGTTTTTCTTCCCTTAATGTGGTAGAACATAAGTCTTTGAAGAACAAACTTATCTCTGTTTCTAGATATTCTCAGGAAAACCACAAAATGTGATAGGGATAAATGTTTTCATTAGGATATGACAGTTATGTCTTTTCATATGACTCAGCTTTCCTTCAACCATATCAACACGTTATTCCAGGTTTGAAGCATAGTCCTCGTGCATCTTTAGGTTCATAACCCACTCACAAATCTATCGTTCTTTTTCCAAAGTGAATGTGTTGTGGCCTTGGGCTTGAACACCTTACCATTGTTTGTAGATTGCAAATGTAATTCTGGTTGCCTGCAATATTCTTGGAAGTCTAGTCTAGCCTTCGAGTTATCTTTTGTCTTATTTTTATGTTACAAGCCATAATTGCATACGTTAGATTACGCGTCCAAAATGCGAACCGCACGTTGGTTATGCGATGTAAATGCGGTCGCAGACGTGTAAGCGTCAGACACGTGCGTCACTTATTTGCCAAATTAAATGACAAGAATAAAAGTTCCAAAGTCGGCCAAGAGAGGACTTTTAAGGGATTATAAACTTAGTTATTTCATCCTTACCTCAGACCTCCCAAACAAAATAGAACCCCTGCAACTCCTTCTCAAAAATCTCATACAAACCCTAATCAATTTTTCCCTCTCCTTCAAGTTCTAATTGGGAGAGAAATCTAGAGATTGAAGAACTAAGGAAAGGCCCTAACCGATTTTCCTCTCTTTCAAGCCCTAATTGGGAGTAAAACCTAGAGGTCGAAGAACCAAGGAAGAGGGCTGAGTTATCCAACAAGCGAGGTAAGTTACTGCTCTCCTTCATACATCCTTTCTCCTGGAGATTCTTGGAAATTCATTCTATGCATGTAAGAATTCACGGGTGGTGATCGGAAGCCGTGGGTTCAAGTTATTTACTGGTAGTCGACTGGGTGTGGTTTGTTTTGGCTTGCTGTTGGGCTGCATGTTTTACTACTATTTTTGTGGAGTTTTGGAGGAAGAAGGGTGTAGAGAAACACCATATAAATTTAGGGTTGTGGTTAATAATAGCTATAATGCTTAAAGGGTAACAATAGAATCGTTCTTTCGTTGTAGATTAAAGAGTTATGATAGTTGCATGGCTTGAGATTAGTGCAGTATATACCAGGTATGTGAGACCGTCCCTTTCTTTCTTTTGCACGACTCTGATTATACATGATGCAATGAACGATCCCCCAAAGATGCTCTACTCTTAGAAGCTAGGAGTGCTTATATTGTCTCCCCTCTTATGAGAGGATTGATGTGTGTTGTTTCTTCGACCTTACGTCATTTTGAAAGGTTTAGAAAGTGTGATTCCTATGAGTCCAGCATGCATTATCTAGTTTACTCTACCGAGCCGCGCTAAAGTCGGCCGGGTATGGCACCTATTGTGCAACTATACATATGTATATGTTTTACTCTATTTAGTCGCGCTATAGTCGACAGCTATTTTACTCTACCAAGCTGCGCTATAGTCGGCCGGGTACGACACCTATTGTGCAACCACTGATCAGTTGGGTATGATGATGATAAGGCCCATAGAGGCGCACGTATATGATGATGATGAGGCCCACAGAGGTGTATATATATATGTGATGATTTTAAAAAGGATACATGTATATGCATATGCACATCAGGCATTTCATGGTTAGTCGCCCTCAGAGGCACTCAGATGGTACAGGTTGTATGTTTCTTATCCCGACACATATTACTGTTCTTATATAATGTTTTCCTGTCTTACATACTTAGTACTTTATCCGCACTTACGTCCTTTTATCTGTGGACGCTGCATGTCGTGCTGTAGGTCCGAACAAATACATAGACGAGTCTCCCCCACCACAGTAGGCTGCCCAGTTCAGCGGATATTGGCGAGATCCATCCTTTGGACTTGCCGTGGTCTTGGTATGCATTTTGTCATAGGCATTTTGGGTATGTCGGGGCCCTGTTCCGACACAGGTTGCATTACTTGTCTTCCTGTAGAGGTTCATAGACAAGGGGTTGACTTATGTATAGCGAGATTGCCTTGTCGGCAAATGTATTTTGTTGTATAGTTTTTGCATTGCAGCCTTGTTGGCCATATTATATATGTATGTACATGTCATTATCGGAAGGTTCGAGCTGATTATGAATATTGTTTGCTATTTGTACTAGCCTCGTCGGTCCTTATAGACAATAAGAGAAGTTTGATGACAGGTACGTCGGCACTCGGCAAGTAGGGTCCGGGTGCCAGTCGCAGCCCTCCGGCTTGGGTCGTGACAAACTTGGTATCAAAGCAGGTCTGTCCTAGGGATTGTCTATGAGCCATGTCTAGTAGAGTCTTGATTATGGATGTGTAGCGCGCCACATTTATAATCAGGAGGCTGCCTGACATTTAGGGATTGTTACCTTCCTCCTAAATCTAGATCGTGCGTAGAGTTGAGTCGTAAGTGTTCGTCTCTAACATTCGCCTTGTTTTCCTTCAGCGATGCCTTCGACTAGGAAGCAAACAACTAGTAGACGGCTTGGTACAGATGCGGGAGAGGGTACCAGTCAGGTGCCCCATGCTAGAGAAGGCCAAAGTGAGCCTCAGAGCGAGATGCCATCTCGGACCGTATCTACTCCGCCTTCCCCAGAGGACATTAGAAGCCACTCAGCACCTCCAGTTCCTTTATCTGATACTATAGACCAGGACTTGTGGACTGCAGTACAGTTGTTGACTAGCTTGGTAGCTTCTCAGACTCAGAGGCATAATATCGGTGCAGCTGATAGACCGGTTAGTGCCAGAGTTTGGGATTTTATTAATCTAGATCCTCTAGTGTTTACCGGGTCAGACCCGAAGGAGGACCCGCATACTTTTATTGATCAAATACATCGCACACTACAGGTTATGCATGCTAGTGATACGGAGGCAGTAGAGTTGGCTTCTTATCGGTTACGGATTTAGCAGCTTTCTGGTATGATAGTTGGGAAAGATCCAGGGGTCCGAATGCTTCCCCACATGTGTGGAAGGAATTTTTTGAGGCGTTTCTTCGTCACTACCTGCCAGTTGTGGTACGACGAGCTAGAGCTGATAAATTCTTGAACCTTAGACAAGGTAACATGAGTGTGCGAGAGTACAGTATGCGGTTTGATTCTTTAGCGAGGTATGCTCCCCATATGGTGGCCGAGATGAGTGATAGGGTTCATTTGTTCGTGAACGGATTGGGACCACATCTGATAAATGAGTGCACGACAGCCTCCTTGATAGAGGGCATGGATATTTCTCGTATTCAGGCTTATGCCGAGATACTAGAGGATCGTAAGCGCTAGTAGAGGGCAGATAGGGAGCAAGATAGGGGCCAGCATAAGAGGACGAGATTAGCAGGGTACTCTGGTGACTTCAAAAGTAGTGACAAGCCCTAGTCGTCGAGGAGTTCGGCGCCACCGGTAGCTAGTTCCCCTCCATAGTTTCAGAGACCTCGATATGATCGATTTACTTATTCGGGTCCAGGTCAGAGTTCGCGGGCATCGGGCTCACAACATCACAGGGATACTAGTCAGACGAGACCCCTGACACCACGTTGTGATCAGTGCGGCAAGGCTCATTTTGGACTATGTCGTCGAGGTTCCGACGTATGCTATTCTTGTGGATAGCCTGGCCATATAAGGCGGGATTGTCCTAATAGAGGAGGTGATGGTATGGTTCAGCCGACTAGATCTGCGTCTGGTTCTTCCTCATCAGTTCGACCTCCAGCACAGGGTTTCCAGTAATCGACAGGTCGTGGTAGGGGTAGAGGTGCAGTGCCGAGTCCGAGTGGTACTCAAAATCGAAGTTATGCTCTAGCAGGTCGGCAGGATCTCGAGTCGTCTCCGGATGTTGTTACAAGTATATTGTCTATATTTTCTTATGATGTATATGCATTGATTGATCCGGGATCTACATTATCATATGTTACACCCCTTGTGGCTGATAAGTTTGGTGTCGAACCTGAATTAATAAGTAAACCATTTGCGGTATCTACTCCAATAGGAGATTCTGTGGTTGTTACGAGGGTATATAGAGGCTACACCGTGACGATTTATAGACGTCAAACCTCAGCGAATTTATTTGAGTTCGCAATGGTTGATTTCGACGAGATAATGGGAATGGACTGGTTGGCCTCATGCTATGCAGTTGTTGATTGTCGTACGAAGATGGTTAGATTTCAATTTCCTAGTGAACCCATCATTGAATGGAAGGGGAATATTGTTTCGCCGAAAGGTAGGTTTATTTCCTATCTTAAGGCAAGGAAGATGATCTCAAAGGGGTACATTTATCATCTCGTTCGCGTTATGGACGCGGAGGTGAAACTGCCTACTCTACAATCAATTCCCGTGGTCAATGAATTTTCAGATGTTTTCCCAGATGAACTCTTAGGCCTTCCTCCTGAAAGGGAGATTGAGTTTAGCATTGATGTGTTTCCTGACACTCACCCGATTTCTATCCCTCCGTACAAAATGGCTCCAGTAGAGTTGCGAGAGTTGAAAGTGCAGTTGAAGGACTTGGTGGATAAGGGCTTCATTAGGCCTAGCACTTCACCTTGGGGTGCGCCAGTCTTGTTTGTACGGAAGAAAGACGGGTCGTTGAGGATGTGTATCGATTATCGATAGTTGAATAAGGTTACTATAAAGAATAAATATCCACTTCCAAGGATTGACGACCTGTTTGACCAACTCCAGGGTGCCAAATATTTTTCCAAGATTGACCTACGTTCAGTGTATTATCAGGTGAGGGTCAAGGAGAATGATATTCCAAAAACAGCCTTCCGGACAAGATATGGGCATTTTGAGTTCTTGGTAATGTCATTCAGGCTAACAAATGCCCCAGCAACCTTTATGGATCTTATGAATACCATATTCAGGCCCTATCTTGATGTATTCGTCATTGTATTCATTGATGACATTCTAGTGTACTCCCGTTCAGAGACAGAACATACGGGCCACTTGCGGATCGTATTACAGACCCTTCGGGATCTCAAGTTATATGTGAAGTTCTCCAAATCTGAGTTCTGGCTGAACTCAGTAGCATTCCTAGGCCATGTGATATCTAACGAGGGTATTAGTGTCAACACTCAGAAGATCGATGCAGTGAAGAGTTGGCCAAGACCCACAACACCGTCAGAAGTCCACAGTTTTCTAGGGCTAGCATGATATTATAGGAGGTTTGTAGAAGGGTTATCCTCTACATCACCACCATTGACTAAGTTAACACAGAAAGCTACCAAGTTCTAGTGATCTGATGCTTGTGAACGTAGTTTTCAGGAGTTAAAGAATCGGTTGACCTCTGCACCAGTGCTCACTCTCCCAGAGGGAATAGAAGGGTATGTGGTATATTGTGATGCTTCAGGTGTAGGTTTGGGGTGCGTATTGATGCAACGTGGGAAGGTGATTGCTTATGCGTCAAGAAAATTGAAGAAGCATGAAAAGAATTGTCCAACCCATGATTTGGAATTGGCTGCAGTAATATATGCTTTGGAGATATGGCGGCACTACTTGTACGACATCCATGTTGACATCTACACAGATCACAAGAGTTTGCAATACATCTTCAGTCAGAAGGAGTTGAATCTGAGACAACGACACTGGCTCGAATTACTGAAAGACTACAACATCGAGATATTGTATCATCCCGGTAAAGCCAATGTTGTGGCAGACACCCTCAGCCGTAAGTCAATGGGAAGCTTAGTGCACATTGAAGCAGGTAAATGGGGGTTGACTAAAGAGCTTCATCAGCTAGCCGATATGAAAATCAAATTATTAGACTCTGAGGACGGAGGTGTTATTGTACATAATACATCAGAATCATCTCTGGCAGCCGAGGTAAAAGCACGGCAATATGAAGATTCCACCTTGGTACGATTGAGAGAGGGCATTCAGCAGGGTAAAATTTCAGCTTTTGAGATCGGAGGGGATGGAACACTGAGATACCAGGGCTAATTATGTGTGCCTAATGTGGCAGGGTTGCGAGAGAAGATTATGAATGAGATTCATCAATCCCGATATTCCAGCCATCCCGGCCCGATGAAGATGTATCATGATGTCAAAGAGCAGTATTGGTGGGATAGCATGAAAAAGTCTATTGCAGAATTTGTAGCCCAATGTCCCAATTGTCAACAAGTAAAGATAGAACATTAGAAATCCGGTGGATTGCTTCAGAATATAGAAATTCCAACCTGGAAATGGGAGGTGATTAATATGGACTTCATTAATGGATTACCTCGCTCTTATCATAAGTTTGACTCCATCTGGGTGATAGTTGACCGACTTATAAAATGTGCCCATTTTCTGCCAGTTAAGACAACTTACACAACTGAAGACTATGCGAAGCTGTATATCAAGGAGATTGTTAGACTTCATGGTGTGCTAGTGTCTATTTTATCAAACCGAGGAGCTCAATTTACGGCTAACTTTTGGAGATCTTTTCGGAAGAGTTTGGGCACACAGGTGAATCTCAGCACGGCTTTTCATCCGCAGACTAACGGACAGGCTGAACGTACTGTTCGGACATTGGAAGATATGCTGCAAGCCTGTGTTCTAGATTTTAAGGGAAATTGCGATGACCATCTTCCACTCATAGAATTTGCCTACAATAATAGCTACCACTCCAGTATTAAGATGGCCCCATACGAGGCACTATATGGGAGGAGATGTATATCACCAGTTGGATGGTTCGAAGTCGGTGAAATTGAGTTAAGATTTGATCCACCAAGCCATCGAGAAGGTAAAGGTGATACAGGAACGATTGAAAATGGCACAAAGTAGGCAAAAGTCCTATTCTGATGTCCGACGTTGTGATCTGGAGTTTGAAGTTGGTGATTGGGTGTTCCTGAAGGTCTTACCAATGAAGGGTGTCATGCGTTTTGGGAAGAAAGGTAAGCTGAGTCCAAGGTATATCGGTCCGTATAAAATTCTTCGACGAATTGGACGTGTGCCTTATGAGTTAGAATTGCCGTCCGAATTGGAACTTGTCCATCCAGTATTCCATGTATCTATGTTGAGGAAATGTATTAGAGACCCTTCTCGAGTTGTCCCTATCAAAGATGTACAAGTTGCAGAGGATCTATCATATGAAGAAGTACCAGTGGCTATATTGGACCGACAAGTCCGCAAGCTAAGAACAAAGGATGTAGCTTCCGTTAAGGTATTTTGGAGGAACAAGAATACGGAAGAAATGACATGGGAAGCAGAGGATGAGATGAAGTCTAAATACCCGTACTTGTTCCAGAATGGAGATAATGAGGGTGCCGGAGGAACGCAGGACGCATTAAAAGGAGGAACGTCTCTATGAGGTAAGCAATAAATTGAGAATACTCTTTCTTAATACAAAATGGTGATATGCGGATAATGTACATGTCCATGAATTTTCATACTCTATGACGAATGAGTAAAATCCCCGTAGACCTTTACATTCGAGGACGAATGCTCTTAAGGGGGGGAGAGTGTTACAACCCATAATTGCGTACGTTAGATTACGCCATAAGGTAGTTTACATATAAGGGCCTAAGAACCGGAAAAGAGTTCAAAAAGTCAAGAAAAGAGCAAAAGGCGTCGCGAAGCTGGGTATGCTACCCCAAAACCCACAAGCGAGCTGCATTTTCTCACGCTGAGATCGCGGACCAAGATAGAATCTTGGGCCAAGACCAACGTCAAATATGCGGTCACATTTCTAAAATGCAGACCGCATATCTAACACTGAAAATGCAGACCAAGGCAGATTTCTAGACAAAGATCAGTGCCAGAAATGCGGACCACATATCGTACTTCATGTATCACAGACTGAAACAGATTTCTGGGCAGAAATCTACGTCAAAATGCGGTCTAATATGCGATCGCATTTCTACAATGCGGACCGCAAATCAGACATCCTGTATCGTAGAATGAGACAGATTTCTGGGTTACGGTTCGCGTCCAAAATGCGAACCACACGTTGGTTATGCGACGTAAATGCGGTCGCAGACGTGTTGGCGTCAGACACGTGTGTCACTTATTTGCCAAATTAAAGGACAAGAATAAAAGTTCCAAAGTCGGCCAAGAGAGGACTTTTAAGGGATTATAAACTTAGTTATTTCATCCTTACCTCAGACCTCCCAAACGAAATAGAACCCCTGCTACCCCTTCTCAAAAATCTCATACAAACCCTAATCAATTTTTCCCTCTCCTTCAAGTTCTAATAGGGGAGAGAAATCTAGAGATTGAAGAACTAAGGAAAGGCCCTAACCGATTTTCCTCTCTTTCAAGCCCTAATTGGGAGTAAAACCTAGAGGTTGAAGAACCAAGGAAGAGGGCTGAGTTATCCAACAAACGAGGTATGTTACTGCTCTCCTTCATACATCCTTTCTCCTGGAGATTCTTGGAAATTCGTTCTATGAACAATAAGAACTCACGGGATGGTGATCGGAAGCCGTGGGTTCAAGTTATTTACTGTTAGTGGACTGGGTGTGGTTTGTTTTGGCTTGCTGTTGGGCTGCATATTTTACTACTATTTTTTTGGAGTTTTGGAGGAAGAAGGGTGTAGAGAAACACCATATAAATTTAGGGTTGTGGTTAATAATAGCTATAACGCTTAAAGGGTAACAATAGAATCGTTCTTTCATTATAGATTAAGGAGGTGTGACAGTTGCATGGCTTGAGATTGATGCAGTATATACCAGGTATGTGAGACCGTCCCTTTCCTTCTTTTGCACGACTCTGATTATACATGATGCAATGAACGAGCCCCCAAAGATGCTCTACTCTTAGAAGCTAGGAGTGCTTATATTGTCTCCCCTCTTATGAGAGGACTGATGTGTGTTGTTTCTTCGACCTTACGTCATTTTGAAAGGTTCAGAAAGTGTGATTCCTATGAGTCCAGCATGCATTATCTATTTTACTCTACCGAGCCGTGCTAAAGTCGGCCGGGTATGGCACCTATTGAGGTGTATATATATATGTGATGATTTTAAAAAGGATACATGTATATGCATATGCACATCAGGCATTTCATGGTCAGTCGCCCTTAGAGGCACTCAGATGGTACAGGTTGTATGTTTCTTATCCCGACACATATTACTGTTCTTATATAATGTTTTCCTGTCTTACACACTCAGTACTTTATCCGTACTGACGTCCTTTTATCTATGGACGCTTCATGTCGTGCTGCAGGTCCGGACAAACACATAGACGAGGCTCCCCCACCACAGTAGGCTGCCCAGTTCAACGGATATTGGCGAGATCCATCCTTTGGACTTGCCGTGATCTTGGTATGCATTTTGTCATAGGCATTTTGGGTATGTCAGGGCCCTGTTCCGACACAGGTTGCATTACTTGTCTTCCTGTAGAGGCTCATAGACAAGGGGTTAACTTATGTATAGCGAGATTGCCTTATCGGCAAATGTATTTTATTGTATAGTTTTTGCATTGCAGCCTTGTTGGCCATATTATATATGTATGTACATGTAATTATCGGAAAGTTTGAGCTGATTATGAATATTGTTTGCTATTTATACTAGCATCGTCGGTCCTTATAGACAATAAGAGAAGTTTGATGACAGGTACGTCGGCACTCGGCGAGTAGGGTCCGGGTGCCAGTCGCGGCCCTCCGGCTTGGGTCGTGACATCTTATCATCTAACACTGTGTTGAACAAACTGTCAAAATAGTTCTTCTTAATATGCATGACATCAAGATTGTGTCGGAGAAGATTATCCTTTCAATAGGGCAACTCCCAGAATATGCTCTGCTTTGTCTAGTTATGGGTAACACCATATCTAGGGAATCAAGAATGTGGAGCCTCGGTAACTTTTTTGATGTTTCGAACCCTGTATGAAAGTTCCTCATCGGACAAAATTGAAGGTAGCAAGTCATGTTCAACTGTATTCTTTTTGAATGCATTCTTCATCCTTTTGAACTCATGATCAACTGGCAAGAACTGACGATGACAATCAAACCATGAATGCTTTCGGCCATATCTTAATGTGAACGCTTTATCATTTTTTATGCAGTAAGGACAAGCTAACTTTCCAGTGGTCATCTACTCAAACAACATTCCATACACAGGAAAATCATAATGGTCCATATTAAATTAGCATGCAAGATGAAATTTTGCGTAGTTGATATGTCATATGTCTCAAATCTGTCATACCATAACTGTTTTAGCTCATCAATCAAAGGTTTCAAATAAACATCAATCAAACTCTTTGAATTACGTGGACCGGAATAACACAATTTAAAAAAATATATGGACTAGTCATACACATTTCAAGTGGAAGATTATACGGCGTAATAAAGACTGGCCAACATGAATATGCTGTTGCAGAAAAAGAGAATGGTGTGAAACCATCAGCACACAAACCCAACCGAACATTCCTCAGTTCACTAGCAAAATCCGGATACGTCCTATCAAAATGCTTTCCAGCTTCCCCATCTGAAGGATGACACATAACACCGGACGACCATCTACTTTCATAGTGCCATCTCATATTAGGAGCGAAGTCATCAATGCGTACAACCTCTTTCATCTAGGAATAAGAGGTAAATAATGCATCGATTTCAGGGCAACCTTCTTCCTGCTAGAAACCCGCTTATAACGAGGTTTTTTACAAAATTTACAACTTTTTAAATCTGCAACACTCTTATAACTCAACATACAACCATCTTCACAACAATCGATTCCCATATATGAGAGTCCTAACTTAGAAACTAATCTCTTAGCTTTATAGAAATATTAAGATATGTTGAACGTTGAGTCAAGTAGTTCACTCATAAGGCCAATGAAAGAATCCATTCCCGCTTGAAAAATATTGGTATCTGATTTGATACTTAATAATCTAACCGCAACAGAAAACTGAGAGTGCATACTCCCTTCACGTATTGGACGACCAGCGGCCTTAACTATTCATAAAAATGTTTTGCCTCTTCATTAGGAACCTGTTGAACACTTTCATGGGGTTCAAACTCGAAGCACATCCCAAAATCATCCACAACCAGTTCATGGTATATAGGATGTTGAACGTTATTCCTCACTGACCTACTACTTTCACCAACAACTATATTATGGAATACACCATCACTACCATCAACCTCCCAATGACTAGACCACACAAAATAATTATCCATAAATCCTCTTTTAATAAAGCCTTAACATCCTCTGATTCTAAAAAATGCAAATACTTGCACTTCACACCAGGACACCTAATCATCCCTCCAATCAAAAATGGTTCAAATGACATTGCATGCCTAATAAATTCATTAACACTTATATAAATTCCTACTCAAAAATCGAAGATTAGGATAATTCCTATTATATATCCAAGTAAGATATTCCATCTACAAGAAGAACAAATAAATTGCATGTTATATTAATTAAGTATTCAAATTAATTTATAGTTTTTAAGTTATATAATCTAACGACCCGATTGGCTGTTTTGTGTAATTGCACTGCGTTACCCCATTTATAGCTTCACACTTGTGTGTTTTTGATTTTATGAATTGCGGGGTTGGTTAGTTTTGTTCCGGGAAGCTTTCAGGTTGATTTGAACCCTTGATTCTCGACTTTGAAATTTAAATTTAAAAATATTGACCGAACTTTGACTTTGTGAAAACGATCCCGGAACTATATTTTTATGACTCTGATAGCTTTGTATCGTGATTTCGGACTTGGGTTGATTTTAAAAGTCCATAGGTTGATTTGTGTTGATTTGCTGAAATATGGCAATTTAAAGTTGAAAAATTTGACTGTAAGTTGACTTTTAGTTGTCGAGCTAGAATTTGATTTTGGGACTTGGAATAAGTCTCTTATGTAATTTAGAACTTGTGTGCAAAATTTGGTATCATTTGGAGTTGATTTGATAGATTGTGACGCTTAGTCGTAATTCTAGAAGTTCTTGAAAATATCTTTGAAAATCATGCGTTTTAGAGTTCATCCATAGTTTTAGATGTTATTTTTTTATTTTGATCACGAGAGCGAGTCCGTATGATATTTGCACTTGTGTGGATGTTCGGTTTGGAGCCTCGAGGGCTAGGATGAGATTCAGACATGTTTCAGAATGGTTTGGGACTGAAATTGGACTACTGGTGCTCAGGTATCACAATTGCGAAGGTGACAGTGGGGGCTCTTATGTAGCAATTGCGACTCCCCCTTCGCAATTGTGAAGAATGCTATACTTCACATTGGTTCGCATTTGCGATGCCCCAGTTCACAATTGAGAAGCTTCCATCGCAATTGCGATGTTGACTTAGGTTGTCAGGGTTCGCAAATGGTAGCCTTGGTTTGCAATTGCGAGGGTTCGCATTTTCACAAATGTAACATCTGTAGCTGGTTAAAGGGTTGGAAGACAAGATTTTTTAACCCATTCTCACATTTTTGAACCCTAGACTTGGTAGGAGGCGATTTGGAGAGGGGATTTTCACCTACAAACCTTGGTTCGGACGCTTAGTCGTAATTCTAGAAGTTCCTGAAAATCTCTTTGAAAATCATGCATTTTAGAGTTTAATCAGTAGTTTTAGATGTTATTTTTGTGTTTTGATCGCGCGAGCGAGTCCCTATGATGTTTTTAGACATGTGTGGTTGTTTTGTATGGAGCCCCAAGGGTTCGGATGAGTTTCAGACATGTTTCAAAATAAAATTGGACTTTTGGTGCTGCTGGTGCTCAAGTAGCGCAACTGCGAGCTCCAGCATCGCAATTGCGAAGGCGATAGTGGGGGCTCTGATGTTGCAATTGCGACTCCCCCTTCTCAATTGCGAAGAATGCCAGACTTCACCTTGGTTCGCATTTTCGAACAAATTGTTCGCTTTTGTGATGCCCCAGTTCGCAATTGCGAAGCTTCCATCGCAATTGCTATGTTGACTTAGGCGGTTAGGGTTCGCGAATCCGCACCCTGTGTCGCAAATGCGACATCTGCAGCTGGTTAAAGGGCTGGGAGACGGGATTTTTGAACTCATTCTCACATTTTGACCCCTAGATTCCGTACTAGGCGATTTGGAGAGGGGATTTTCACCTATAAACCTTGGGTCAGTAATTCTAATCTATTTCTAATCATGTTCCATAAACATATCTATTTCTGTTATGTTTTTAAAAAATAAGGATTTGAATTTTGAGAGTCGATATGGACTCAAATTTTGAAACTAATCACATATATGAACTCGTGGGGGTCATGGGTTGACAGAATCTACCATTGGACCTGGGTTTTGACCCGGCGGGCCTTTTGTTGTCTATTTGGGAAAAGTGTAAAGATATTAACTTTATCTATTTCTATTGAATTCCCTAGCATTGTTTGATGATATTGAGTCGATTTTGGTTAGATTTGAGCCCTGTGGAGGCGAATTTTAAGGGAAAAGCTATTTTCGAGTGTTGAATTGGCCTAGTTGAGGTAAGTGTCTTGCCTACTTCGTGGCCGGGAACTAGCCCTTAGGATTGGTTTTGTTTGATTCAATTGTGCTAAGTGAAATCCATGTACGCATGGTGACGAGTGGACACAGGTCCTATGTGGTATTTGACCATTTTAGGCTACTTAGACTATTTTGCATGCTTTAATTGAAATGCCATATTATGTTCTAATTTCTCATAGTCAATTTATCTGTAATTGTGTTAGACTATCATTGAATGCCTTAGTTGACTTGTTTAGTAATTGTTCTACATCCTACTTGCTAAATTGCTCCCATGCTTTAGCTGAACTTGTTTCCTCCTTTATGGTTACATGCTATCTCCTCATTGTTAATTATCATTGTTGAAGTTATTGTTCATGTTATCTCGTTCCTTATTGAATTTTAGTTATTTCATGTAATTGTTCATGTTATCCCTTTACTTGTTGATTCCATTATTTGAGACTCATTGTTGAATATTACCTCTTCCATTGTGAGTTAGTCCTGTCTAATATTGTGGTTATACATTATTTCTCTCATTGTTGAGTTATTTGGTGTTGAAGTCGTGAAAGTCGTTAGTGCATTGAGACGATGTTGGTTATTGTTGAAACATCTATCTTGTTTAGAATTTTTCATCCATGGTTGTTGTTGATATTCTTGTATAAGTTGTGGTGGAGCCATGGACTATTGTTATGGAAACAATGATATTGTTGTTGTTGGTAAGTTGTGATATATGGGCACTTGTGGTGCGAATTGTTATTTTGATATGATATTGATACACATGCAGCGGTATAAGGTTGGGGTTGATGTGCATGCGGTGGTATAAGGTGGGACTTATGTACGTGTTGCTTGTAAGGGAACAACGTGAAGCCACGCTGCGTTATATGGTAGGCTAAAGTGCGTGTAGCTATTTCGGAAAAATTATTTTCAACACCTATGTTCTAATGTAAGGCTCATGCGATGGTATTGAGAAAAGTGTATACGAGGTGGTACCTCGGTTGGTAATCTTGATTATCCGAGGAGGTACCTCGGTTTTGATTTTATTATACACGAGGTGGTACCTCATTGTGATTCTTGCTATTCGTTTCATGTTGCAAGGTGCTTTTGGTGGAAAATATATCTTGTTGTGTCATTCCTTATTTGTTCTGGCAGTTGTTGTCCGTACATGATCACTGTGGCACATTAGTTGCTTCGTTTGTGTTATTTCAATTGTTGGTTTCCGGTACTAGCTTTTGCTATTATCTTTCCGTATTAATTATTCTTCACTTTCCATTACACATCCGTATTACAATTTCATACTGTCTATTTTATATCCTAGTAAGTGTCTTGACATGGCCTCGTCGCTACTCTACTGAGGTTAGGCTCGATACTTACTGGGTACCGTTGTGGTGTACTCATACTACGCTTCTACACATCTTTTTGTGCAGATCCATGTACGTCTGCTCGTGCCGGTCGTTTGTCACGACCCCAATTTCCTACCTTTGGATTTCGTGATGGCACATAGTCTCTACGACTACGCAAGCCTAACACATGCTGGTTTAATAACAGAATTGAACTATTTAATCATTTACCATAAACCATTAAATGACATACATAGCCGCAAGCGGCCAATAGTTATATATTTCCCAAAACCGGTAGTACGGAGTCATAAGCACTACCAAAACATACTATACAACCCAAACATATCCAAAACTCATTGGAATTTAATTAAACATCGTGGACTTGTCCAAAATCATCATACAAACTTATTGTAAAAATTAAAACCCAATTCCGAGTCCGTTTACCCGAAAGTCAAACCTTTGTCAACTCTTCCAACTTAAAGCTTCTAAAACAAGAATCATTCTTCCAAATCAATCCTGAACCGCTCGAAAATCGAAACCAACCATACATTTAAGTCATAATACATAATATGAAGGTAATCAAAGTCTCAAACAGCCGAATGGAACACTAAAGCTCAAAGCGACCGGTAGGGTCAATACATCGTTAGAGGATTGTTGTAGCTGTTGCTTGGGAGACTTCAAGGTACCTTCTTGCATTTCCTTTCGAACTGTGATGTAATATGCCGCAAACCCATTATCCAACTAGCGTGATGGCACATAACCCAACCCGCTAGGTAAGCCAGTTAACAGAAACCAATTCCAATGAGATTCATTAAGAGAAGAAAAAATAATACAACTACTTTTATACAAAGAATTCCCCAAGGACTGGTAGTACAAATCATGGGCGTCTAAGATTTAGATTTCTTTACAAAACTGAATTGAAATAATTATAACATCTGTTTGAAAGGCAAATGAACGGAATTCGAATCTAATGCTACCAAGGACTAGTGATAGCCATAACTGGAACGCAGGTACATCTTCCGATCCAGCTCCTGCAGTACGCAGCAACATCAACCCAACATCTGCACACAAGGTGCAGAAGTATAGTGTGAGTACAACCGACCCCATGTACTCAATAAGTAACAAACCTAACCTTAGGTTGAATGTAGTGATGAGCTGGGACAAGGGTCAGAGTCAAACTTCAATAACCAGCAACAATTCATAACAATATAATAAAAGGGTACATGAAAATAACTCAGAATTAAGATGCTCAACTCATTCACAGTTTCAGAAAAATAGACATGATCTTCAAGTATAAATGTAAATCCCAGATCTTTACCGAAAACCCCAAAAGCATATGAGTAAGTTTGAAAACTGTGATTTGTCCAAAAAGCTTTCAACAATAAATAAGATATTTCATTTTCAGATAACATGAGGAAAGTACATCTCTATGCCTACATGTCAAGATACAGGTAATATCATGAATGTCACCAATACCGATAGCAGAAGGAAATGCCTCACTACGCGTGTATCTTAAGTACGCATGTCAAATGTAGTGTATCCCAGTGATGAACTCATGTACTCACACTATCAGATTACTCAATCTCACTGTCTTGCGTTCTCTCTCACCATGCTCAATACTCAGAACACTCAGTCACTCAGCATTGTACAATACCTACTGCGGCGTGCAGCCCGATCCACATATAGCCATAAGGCCCGTAGCGGCGTGCAACCCGATCCACATATATATAGCCATAAGACTCGTTGCGGCGCACAACCCGATCCACATATATATATCCAAAACGCTCGTCGCGGCGTGCAACCCGATCCACATATATATAGCCATAAGGCTCGCTGTGGTGTGCAACCTGATCCACACACACACACACACACATATATATATATATATATATCATTCATAGCACGGCACTCAGAGTCACCAATCTCTCCAGTCTCACGGGCTCACAACGCTCATACTAAGCAGCCCTAATCAATAATAACAATATGATGTGACAACAAATGATAATAGAGACTGAGATATGATATGTAAATGAGTACGTATGACTGAGTATGTAATTGCAATGTAAGCAAATAACTCAACAGCAGAAATCACCTCAATGGGTCTCAACAGGATAAGCATATAGCCTAGACATGGTTTTTAACATGGATCACAACTCAATTACTCTAGTAAGTAGAGATTTCAAGGATACAAATATGATTAGGTAACAACACAGTACCACAGGAATAACCGAGTCACAATTCACATGGTGCGCGCCCACACACCCGTCACCTAGCATGTGCGCCACCTCAACACCAAACACATGTCACGTATATCTAGGGGTTCATACCCTTAGCACCAAGTGTAGAAGTGTTATTCACTTCGAACAAGCCAAATCCGATACCGAGCAAGCCAAACGATGCTCCAAAAATGCCATCCCGCGTATACCAACCTCCGAACGGCTCGAAACTAGCCAAAAGCAACTCAAATACATCAAATAATGTCTAAGAAAACAATTCCAAATGATAAAGGCTGAATCTTTAATCAAAAGCCCAAAGTCAACCAAAAAGTCAAGCCCGGCCCGCACTTCGGAACCCAACAAAACTCACAAAATTCGACAACCCATTCAATTACGAGTCCAACCATAATAATTTTACTCAAATCCGACTCCGAATCGATGTTAAAAAATTTTAAAATTCACTCTATGAAACTTTAGACAAAACCCATCTCTTGAAATCCTCAATGAAATGCCAAAAACGAAGATAGATTCATGAAATATAGTTAAAAAAAATGAGTAGAGAATACCCCAATCCATATGATGAAAATTGCTTCAAAAATAGTCTCAATCCGAGCTCCATAGCTCAAAATATGCAAAAATGTCCGGAACCTTCGAAATAGAGTACTTTATACACTGTTCCACGGGTACCTGTCACGACCCAAACTGGAGGGCCATGACTAGCACCCGACCATACTTGCCGAGCACCAACGTACATTTTATCTAACCTTCTTTATTATATTTTAGGGCTGATGAGATCAATATAAACGGTAGACATGGATCATGGACAACCAACAATAAAATATGATGGCATGAACATACATAACATGGGATGACCAGACAATCAAGAAACTATATATAGGGTATGAGCTACCACGCTACCATGAAAGACTATACAACAAAAACCAGCCAACAAGGCATACCAAACTATACATGAGTCGACACCTGTCTATGAGCCTCTAAAGGAACATAAGTATTGCAACATAGCCAGAAGAGGGTCCCGACATACTCATAATGTCTATAACCAAAATGCATACCCAGACCACGACAAGTTCGGAGAAGGGATCTCGCCAATCACCGCTGAACTGGACAGCCTACTGTGGTGGGGGAACTGCACCTGCCTGTCTATTAGGACCTGCAGCACAACAAGCAGCATCCACAAATAAAAGGACGTCAGTACGAATAAAGTACTGAGTATGTAAGGCAGGGAACCATAAGTACGAACAGTAATGTAAGCAGGGATAAAGAATATACAACCTGTAACATCTGGGTACCTCTGAGGGCTACTGACATGAAATGCATGATACATATGTATATATGCATAAACTTTTAAAACATACACCTCTGTGGGCATCATCATCATCATATCATACCCGATCGTAATAGGCTCGGTAAAAACGTACCCGGCCATCATAAGGCTCGGTAGAATCGTACCAGCCACGTGGAGCTCGGTAAAACCCAACTGATCAGTGGTTGCACACTAGGTGCCGTACCCGACCGACTACAGCGCGTCTCGGTAGAGTAAAATAGATACATATATATAATGCATGCTTGACTCATGAAAATACGTTCTAAGCCTTTTGGAGTGACGTAAGGTTAGTATCCTTTGTACACATTATTAGGACTAACTATTCACCATGAACCTTATAAGAATCAGGAAGTACCAACAACATTGATAACATAAGAACAAGACAAAGAAATATCAACATCAATCGTTCCATAAGAGGGGAAACAATGTAAGTACTGCTAGCTTCTAAGAGTTGAGTTTCTTTGGAAGCTTGTTCATTACATCATGTACCATCGGATTTGTGCAAAAGAAGGAAAGGGATAGCCTCACATACCTTGTATATACTGCCCCAATCTCAAGCTATGCAACTGTCATAACTCCTTAGTCTACAATAAGAGAAACGATACTATCGTTATCATTTAAGCGTCATAACTATTATCTACCGACCATAACCTATTTTACGATGAAACGGACAGCACCTCCCCTATATATATCACTTCACACAATTCAAAAAAATCACCAAACAGCCCAAACAACATCAATGATAATCATTATGAGCTTCCCAAAACAGTCCACGCACAAGCTAATCACTTCATACATACGATGGCCACCGTAGTCGTGTCAAACGACTCGGAAATGTTACGAAGAACTATCAGCCCACAACCCTAAATCTATATGGTGTTTCTCCACACCCTTCTTCCTCCAAAACTCCACAAAATAGTAGTAAAACACGCAGCTCAACAGCAACACAAAACAGTCCACAAAATAGTCCGCTACAAGTGAATAACTCGAAGTCACGGCTTCCAATCACTGTCCCGTGAGTTCTTACATGTATAGAACGAATTACCATGAATTCACAGGAGAAAAAATATATGAAAAAGAGCAGTAAAATTACCTTACTTTTTGGATAACTTATCCCTTTCCTTGGTTCTTCAAACTCTAGGTTTCACCCCTAATTAGAACTTGAAAGAGAGGGAAAATCGATTAGGGTTTGTGTGGGATTTTTGGGGAGGGGTTGCAGGGGTTCAATTTGGTTTTGAAGGTCTGAAATAAGGGTGAAATAACTGAGTTTATAATCCCTTAGAAGTCCTCTCTTGGAAGACTTTGGGACTTTTAATCTTTTCCTCTAATTTTGGCAAGTAGGTGATGCACCTACTTGTCACCTACTAATCTGCGCGGGTCTGCGGAAATACAATTATCTCTATACTCCGAGATCATATTGACAAACGGTTTGATGCGTTGGAAACTAGACTCATAGATCGTTAATTTGGTAGGTAGAGCACCCCGTAATTCCTTGTAAATTGGGAGAAAAGCTTAGAAACATTTGACCTAATGTTTAAGTAAAATTATGAACCTAAGTTGCGACAACTTTTGTCGACTTTTGTTTCATAACTCGTTTGACTCCAAGACTTATGATACGGATATTATATGATTCCAATACCTTAAAAAAGACCTCCTGAGTGTATTAAGCACCTCTAGGTTTACCCGAAAATATGAGTTACAACATCCTTAATTTGTTTAACTCCTAATACTTGTTAATCACCCTTGTACACCCTTATATCACTTAAGACCAATAGGATTATCTTCTTATCATCTCAAAGATAATTACTTCTTGGATTTATGTTAAATAACATATGGCATGAACTAACACGTGTGGATATGGGTTGTAACAGTACCCTCTATGATAACGGTCACAAACCTCGCGGCTGTGATAACAAAATTTTCCAGGACAATTTTTACCCTATGTGATCGCGGCCATTTCCATTTAACCCTTCCCAACTGTTCTAAGACAGCCTGTAGTATATCATCCATAACTATTTTTACAAAACTCCAAATGAAAAACGGTTTAATTTTCTGAAAGCTAGACACAAAGGGCTACAAATTTCAGTTTTGGATCATCTTCAAATTCCTTATAGATTGCAAGATATAAGCTTTTAAAGTTAGGTCAGTGCAGCAGAATTTTCTTCTATGCGATCACCAAAGGGCTTCCGTCGCATTTCACTTTCCCCTTTTCCTATTTTACTCTACGCGATCGCGACCAATTCAACATGATCGCAATGTACATCCCTGTAGCCAAAAACTAGCAACTAAAAATGGCCTAGAAATGGTCTGAAACCACCCCGAAACTCACCCGAGCCCCTCGGAACCCCATCCAAACATACCAGTAGCAAAACATAACACGAACCTATTCAAGGTCTCAAATCACATATAACAACATCAAAACCATGAATCGTCGATCAACATCAATCTCTTAAGTTCATAAACTTCAAATTTCGAACAAAGCGTCTGATTCAAGCCTTACCAACTCGGAATGAACCCAAAGTTTGCATACAAGTTCTAAATGACATATCGAACCTATTCCAACTCCCGGAACAATAATACAAACCCCAAAACATCAAAATCAACTCTCGGTCAAATTTATGAACATTCATAACCTTCAAATTTTCAACTTTCGCCAATGACTGCCGAAACCTTCTAGAAATATCCAAATGCAAATCCGAGTATACACGCAACTCAAAAATCACCATCCAGACCTAACGGAACCATCAAAACTCTTATCCAAGGTCAAATAATCAAAAGTCAAACTTGGTCAACTCTTCCAATTTAAAGCTTCCTAGTTGAGAATCAGTCTTCCAAACTAATTCCGAATCACCCGAAAACCGAAACCGACGATTCACACAAGTCATACTACATCATACGGAGCTACTCATGCCCTCAAACCACTAAGCGAAGTGCAAATGCTCAAAATGTCCAGTTGGGTCGTTAGATAATAGTACTCTAGTTGTACTCTGTAGAGCTTATGACTCAGTTCCACAAGTTTTGGGGTGTGTATTGTGAGATTTTGTTTCGGAAGGTTTCTATCGATTATTTAGTTATTTTCAGTAACTTGTTAATTTGTATCTGTTTAGTTATCATTATTTGTTAACCTTACCTAGTCGTAGAGACTAGGTTCTATCACAACATCTTTCGGAGGAAAATTGGGGTCGTGACATATATATATAATTTATGTCCATAAAAATTGCATAACTAATTGATACTGTCATTATAAATTAACTTATACCTTAAATTAATTTATACATTAAATAATTTAAGTGCATAAATTTTAGTTTTATTAGTGCATAATCAATGTAATTCAATCCACAAAATTATGAGCCATACATTCATAATCTAAGGTTCCCTTAACCCTAATTTATATAATTTACACACCATAAATTAACTAGTAATCATAATCAAATACACCACTATTAGTGCATAATTGATTAGAGGTACATTGTAGTTAGCTTTAATTTCATTACTTAATTCTAAATCTAATATCAAACAAAAAAATTAAGAGCCATAATTTTATAATTTAAGAGCACTAAACCCTAGTTTATATAATTTATACACCACAAATTAACTACTTTAAATAATTTATACACCTCTATTAGTGTATAAGAAATTTTAGTTACAATGTAGTTAAGTACAATCTATATATATTTAATCCTTAGTCACAATGTAGTTCAAAAATCCTATTTAATCATATAAATCCCAAATAGACAAAAACCCTAAAAAATTACATAAAATTATATTCCCATAAATTAAAAATTAAAAAGATAATAAGGTAGAACATTAAGCTTGAAAGAGTAGCAGTGGTGGCAGTGGGAGGCGTGCGACAGCCGGTGGACGGCAGGCAGAAAATAGTATTGGGGTTTGGGGAAGTGGGGCTGGGGAGGTGGGCTTTGATTTTGGGGGTGGGTGACTTGATTTTCTGTGGGATTTGGTCTAAGATATGTGATAAAGAGAGACGGAAGAGAGAAAGAAGTGAGAGAGAGAGGAAAAAGATGAAATGGGGAAGAAAACACGTATGGGGTTGTCTAATTATCACATTACCGATCGACTTCGGTTGAAAATATCAGTCGATATTATTATAAAATGTTTGACCATTTGACCTCAAAAAAATAGACCGAATTCGGTCGAAAACTAATTTTTAAAAAAATTAATAATAATTTTTTACTTATAACTTATCAACATCTTACAAAAGTTGTACCATACAAAATTTATATGTTTTCTTTCTTATTTTGTACCTTAATCAAATATTTTTAATTAACTTGCACCTGATACTGGTTGATTTTGTGTTTAAACATTGCAATAAAATAATTTATAATTAGATTTATATATAGAATTATATTTTGAGTTTTACCATAGAATTACATTAACGATACACTTTATTATCTATGTACTAAGACACTAAGTATATCATAGAATGTTTGATACAATGACTATTTTAATTAAACTCGATCAATTATAAATATAATTTTTAACATCCATGTGCTTCCGTATAAATTACACTTCATATCCGTATACATGTAATAGATTATAATAGAGTGTATGTGTAACGACCCGACTGGTCGTTTTTATTTCTAGATCCACGTTTTCCTAATTAAGACTCTTTGCATGTGTTCCTACGATTAAGCTTGCTTTCAGGGAGTCCCTTGCTTTGTTCCTTATACTGTGGTATCAGAGCCAGCCCATCCTTTCGGAGGGAGGAACAGTTTACTAAATATGTCTGAGTCGTTTCCATCTTCGTCTTCCTTAGCTAAAATGAATATGTCACCTACTCTGTACAAAACCCTGTCCAAAAAATATGATTACCTTTACGAAGTAGATATACTACTAGACGAACAAAAAGCGTCCTCCACTGAACTACCCCTTATAAATCCTTACTCAGCCTTCGCCAAAAAATCATTTGCCCCATGGACCCAAATACTTTCCCTTGTCCAACATACACCAAAAGGAGTCAAAGAATATGTTGCTGCGTCAAAACTTGACCAGCATCCTATCCTCGCCACTAGAGAAGAACATTTTATCACCCTTCAAATCCCAGACGATTTTACCAAGCAATAGAGAGAGCATGGGTTTACCCATATCCATTTTGGTTCTATCCGAATTGCTCTAACCTATCACGGAAGAAAATGTCAGCCGGTGGTAGCTCGACTTTCTCTTCTCGATATCAGATATTTGGAGTACCAACATGCAAACTTGGGTACTGCCGAAGTCACCCTTGAATGCCGGGACTGTTTTCATAACAATCTTTCCAAACTTCAACATGTCTCTCTATGATCCCTACTTAACCGAAGCTCTTAAAATCCAAGTCCAAATCCAAGGAGCCCCTCAAGCCAAAGATTCCATACAAGCTACTATTAACCACCAAATGGCATGCCGAGTCCAGAATCACGCCATGGATCTCTGTCTTCCAAGAGGAGAAAATTCTCTTCTCCTAAATATTGATGCCACTAAACGAAATACCATGTGCACCCAAATACCCAGACAAATTTCAAGAGATGAACTTGTCAAAATTCTTCCTGATTCCTGTATCACAAATTATGAAAAGTTAAGAGAATCAGAGGAATCCCTACAATCTGGTGAACCAACCTTTACCAAAAGAAATGACAAAACTGTTTGCATAAGCTTCGACCATTCCCACCTCAAAAAACCCAATAAAACCATCTTTTCTTGCCAAATGATCCAACCCAAAGATACAACAGATACATACCCTGAATCTGATGAAGAACTCTTTTGGAACATACAAAGCATCATGGAAGAACATGACTGGTGCCGAACTTTCGACAAAAATGGATCAAAAACTTGGTGGTTGAAGTGCCCCTTTACGGGACACTGCCCTTGGGATCTTGATTGCAACTGTCAAGACTGTTTAGATGATCCAAATGGAGAATACTATGGAGAAAAGATAAGCCTCAACAAAACCAAACCAAAATCCAAGAAAAAGGGAAAAACTACTGAAAAACAATTCCGAGCCAGATATGAAAATAAAGACCCTTCAATTGGCTCATTAAGCCGCCCAGGGAAATATGAATTTCTTGTTAGTTACCAACCTCAGGAATGGCCAAAATTACCAGAAAAATTCACTCTAAGTTGGGAAGATAGCGAACCTACACCCAAACCCGATCCACCAACAATTCAGACCTCACAACCCAAAAAGCCACCTGAACCTAAAACTTCACAAACTCCGAAAATCAAAAATCCCCCGCAACCACAGATATTCATGCTGAGTTCCTCAAGCTCCAGTCATACCCACGACTTTCCTTCACTAGAACCTTTTGAAAAAGAGGGAATTAACCATGCTCCAAAAATTCCAAAGAAAAACGTAGTATTGCCTACTGGAGAAAAATCTCCAACAAGTGATATCGAGGCAACACTAAACTGGCAATCTGAAAACTCCATCTGCCAAACCAAGGTCCTGACCAACATTGGCAACACCATAAAGAACGTGGCGCACACATGAGCAAGGTGGAAACAATGGAGAAAAAGATGGAGCAAACATTGTCTCGCCATGAAGGACTGAGGTTGGCAAATTTGCAATATGAAATTTGTCCGCCAGGAACTTCACTTTTCCAATTCTTCCAACAACAACAAAAAGAGACGGTTTCCCTCAAAGAACAGATTCAGCTCTTAAGATATGACCACTCTAATCCACAAATAACCTCAGTTGTCACCTCAAAACCTACCTTTTTCCCGATGTCTCCACAACCATATTCCCCACCTAAATTAGACAACACCTTTGCTACTTTTCCATCTGCCTCCCAGAATCCATTCTCTTTCACCCAACCTGTAAAAGGAGAACAGGAGTTTGATATTGCAAAATTGGTTTGGGAAAGGAAAGATGCCCTTGCAGTACAAAAACAAACCAAGAAACTGCGAGACCATGCAGAAAGTTCAAAAGGGTCCAACCCAGAAAATCTTATGATTTCTGACCAGAAGGCTCCAGACCTCTATGTCTCTCGGCCAAGATGCATATCAGAAGAAGAGACTCCATGGTCCGAATCTCTGAATTCATCAGAAGAGGAATCCACGGAAGATAGCTCTCAATCAAGCGATGAATCCGCGACAGATTCTTCCGAAGATGACAATCCCCCAATATTTGTAAATCAGCTAAGAGAGCCAGAAGTATCTGAGATAGATGACGAACAAGAAGGCATGACAGATGAGCCAATCCCATAAAGAAGATATTAACCCATGGCGTCCAAGCCAGTTGGAACCGGCTTCCATACTTTCACCTTGGACGACGTCAAGGTTTCAAAATGGCCTCAGAGAACCCAAGACTTCTATACTTG
>MCJB01012916.1:76552-98453 GCA_002018475.1 Nicotiana obtusifolia | reverse complement strand
AGATACGCCAGTGGAAAGTTTAAAGATGCCGAGCAACATTATCATTCCACCTTCAAGGAAATTCTTGCAGTAAAGAATGGAATCAAGAAATTCAATTTCTTCCTTATCCATACAGAATTTCTAGTGGAAATGGCTATGAAGGCTTTCCCAAAAATGATCCGAATAAATTCAAAAATTATCCCCAATCCTCAGATTCTCAGATGGGCTCAATGGTTTTCTCCATACAAGTTTCAAGTCAAGCACCTGAAAGGAAAGGATAATATTCTCGTAGATTTTCTATCGCGACCGGAAGAATTCTCAAAAAGATTTTCTCCAGCAAAACTGAAGCCAAACAGCCACATCTTTATGTTTTCAAACACACCGGGAACTAGTTCATTAAAGCCAACAGATCATCCACCGGAGTTGTTCAACCTCATGGATCCCTTTGATCCGTTCATTATTATGGAAAGAAGAACTTATTATGAGCTTCAAGTTTTCTGGCAATATGGAGGATCCATTCTCAAGCCTTATGGTGTCAATCCAGAATATCCGTTCTGCCATATATTCATAGCTCTTGGATTTTCCACAAGAATTATTATGGTTTTTCTGGTACCTATGCCATCAGTATTATATTTTCATGGAATTTAAATGCAGCGTCTTCAAGGATTTTGATACCATTGCACCAGCTCTTAGAGTATTTTTACTATGGTTCAAACCTAGGAGATTATTTTTACTATGGTTCAAACCTAGGAGATATTGGACGAAATGTTTCAGTGATTCCTACGCAGCAAAAATATTCATGTTTCATAGGCCAGTGAAGATCATTAATGGAAAAGCCCAAGCGCAAGAAGAGGCATCATTCTGGTGGAAATTTTTCGTGTCCATGGAAGAAGAGTATAGCGAGGCACAAAGAATCATTTTCCAGCAAAATAGATGCATCATAAAAGAGATATGGCCAAAAGAATGGGCAAGCTGGAATTATACCAGTAGCCATCCTCACTGGGAAAGAGTCCGGGAAGCAGCAAAAGAATATCAAACACCATATGAAGTCATCCGAGAAAAAATCACTAATGATATTTCCAGATTAAGGCTGCGGATTACATCTCTCATTGCAAAGGGAAAGGAACATAGCAGTGAAGAACCGTCAAGTTCCAGGCACTACTTCACAAGGTCTTCGAAAAGATGCCTGGAAGACAATTCTGTGATCGATAAAGGATAATTGCCTTAATCCCTGATAATCCCACCTTAATCCCCTATTACTCACCCAAAAATCATCCAAAAATGTCCTACCCATGCCAAGACAAATTCCCACATCTTTCCATACTATCCGGACCCCACTTCACATTGTTTTCCTACCATAATCATCCAAAAACTCTCCAAAAATATCCTACCCATGCCAAGACGAATCTCCACATCTTTCAATAATATGCGGGCCCCACTTCACCTTGTTTTCACTTTCTTTCACATGCCTCCACATGCTTCTTCACATGCAACACAATACAGTCACATGGCGTCACATGCTACACCAAGTATATTTCACCCCGTTCACATGCTTTCAGGTGTTTTTTGTGGTTTTCCTAAAGTCCTTCACATGCCATGAAGGACCCGCTTGTAGATAAGTTTGCCATGTAAGATAGGTTTGCTTTATCTAGAATGTTTGTCTTGTAATAACCTCCTAGTCCTATATAAAGGAGGGCTTGTAGTAGTTGTAGGATCATCAGAAAATTATCTTGTACAAGTTCAGAAAATCCTCTTGTAAAAAACCCTAGAGTCATCCTAGAATTTTCTTGTAATTTTCGTCCACTCTTTGTAAATCTCTTGTGATATATTACATATGAGTTCTTTCTAAATTTCCCTCTTGTTCTTCCTTTCGAATGGATGGAAAGGTCGGTCCATGTATGAAAATAGAGTAAGTGTACTCTTTGAAAGTTATCTTGTCGTAGTACGGTCCATGTATGAAAATAGAGTAAGTGTACTCTTTGAAAGTTAGCTTGTTGTAGTGCGAAAGTTTCCCGAGTTATGAACAGCTAACGTTGGTTATAGTACAAAAGTTTTCTGAGTGTGTAGCTTGGCAAGCCGTCCCTGAATGGGTTGTTGAAGTCAGCCCCTTTTGTAGGAAAACTTTTGCGACTATAAACAAATTAACTGTTTGTGTAGCTTGGCAAGCCGTCCCTTATGGGTTGTTGAAGCCAGCCCTTTCTTTTTGTAGGGAAACTTTCGTACCTATGATTAAGCTTGCTTTCCTCGAGTCTCTTGCTTTGTTTCTCGTACTGTGGTGTCGTTCCTACGATTAGGCTTGCTTTCACGGAGTCCCTTGCTTTGTTCCTTATACTGTGTTTGGAAGGGTTCGGGTTGAAATCAGAACACTTAGTTCTTTAGTAATGGCCTATGATGACCAAGTTATATTTGTGTAAGCATTTTGAGTAAACGACCTCAGAACCAGGATTTGATGGTTCCAATAGGTTCATATGATGATTTTGGACTTGGACGTGTGTTCGGATCGGGTTTTGGGTGATACGGGAGCGTTTTGGAGTTTAATATTGAAAGTTGGTTCATTGAAGGTTTTCTAGTTCTTTAAATTTCACTTGGAGTAGACTTTGGTGTTATCAAGGTATGTTTGGGATTCCGAGCCTAGGAATAGTTCCGTATTGTAATTTATGACTTGTACGCAAAATTTTTTTCATTCCGATTAGTCTAAGTATGATTCGACACGTTCGGAGCTAATTGAAAAGTTTGAAGTTCATAAGTTGATCCAAGTTTGTTTTGGGGTACGATTCTTGGTTTTGATTTTGTTTTACGTGTTTCGAGGGCTCAAGTAGGTCCGTATTATGTTTGTTGACTTGATGGTGCGATTGGTCGAGTCCCGGGTGGCTCGGGTGAATTTCGGACCACCCGGAGCTAAGTCTGAAAATATGATGTTGCTCGTTCTAGTTTCCTTCTTCGCGAACACGGAGGTGGAGTCGCATTCGCAGAGAAGGAATTGGGGGACTGGACTTTTTTCCCTTCGCGTTCGCGTTCAAGGGGTCGCTTTCGCAAAGGTCTGGGACCGGTAGCCTTCGCGTACGCGTAAAATAAAAGGCCTGGTGTGGGTCAGCCACCTTTGCTCTTCGCGTTCGTTAAGGCTGACCGTGTTTGCGAAGCTCAGGCTGGCAAACTTCGCGATTGTGAGACTGCCCTCGTGCTCACAAAGAAGGTATTAAGGGCTTGGGCCAGCTATGCCTTCGCGATTGTGAGGCTTCTTCCGCGATCGCGAAGAAGGGTCAACTGGGCAGTGTTTTGGTTTAAAGACAGGACATAGGCTTATTTTTCCCATTTCTCTTTTCTATGGTCCGAATTTGGAGCTTTTTGGAGAGAGTTTTTCATCAAGCATTGTAAGTTTAGTATTTTCTACCTAATGTAAGTTAAATACATAGGTTATGGGTAGATTCTAACTGGTAAAATGTAGATTTTAGGAGTTTGTTGAAAAACCTAGGTTTTGATAAAAATGAGATTTTGACCACAAAATTGACTATGGAATTGGGAATAAATTATATGTTTGAGTTCGTGATGACTTGGGTAACATTTATCTTCAAAAACTTTCGAAAATTCGCGCACATGGGCCGGGGGGTGTTTTTATGGACTTCCCGGATTTGGTTGGGAAATTAGTTTAATAGCTAAATTTGACAATTTTTTAAAAATTATTGATTAGTTTATATTATTTTTGATTATGTTCGAAATACTCTACTTCGTTTGGGGGAATTCTAGCGAGGTTAAAGAGCCGGTTAGTGGACTTGAAAGCGACGTAAGTCTCTTCCCTAACCTTGTAAGAGGGAACTTATCCCCATAGGTGTATTAATGTTGTGTACTGCTTATTGTGGGGAGCTACGTATGCACGAGGTGACGAGAGTCTGCACCTAGCTATATTCATAATATGCCCGGGTAGACTTAGATTCACAACATGCCTTTAATTGTGCCATTTATACGTAGGTATGTGTATTAATTTTCTTGATTATGACTGAGATTGAGGATTTTAATAAAGATACCGACTTAGTCTCTTACTTTGGAAAAATTGGGAAATATTTGATAAACTATAAACCCGTGTCTTGTCGTCTTGTATGTGCTACCGTGAGCGAGGTATTTCTCCACTCTTATGGGGTCGGGATGATCGCCTTAATAGTGAAATAATTAACTCTTATGGGATCAGGCCTGTTCACCTCGGCAGTATGGTAACACCACTTTTATGGAATCAGGCTATTCGACTCGTTAGTATTGTAGCACTACTCTTATGAGATTGGGCCGTTTGCCTCGACACTATGGTAGCACTATTCTTATGGGATCAGGCCGTTCGCCTCGGCAGTATGAGTACCACTATTCCTATGGGAACGGTTTGTTCACCTCGGCAGCTTCGTGCTTAATATTTGACACTGGATTTGGTTGGTAACAGTTGACTTAGCACCCTCAAGGCAGGTTATGACGTGTTTAGTGAATTCATTTAGACTCATGTGTGGAATTACTGTAATTACTTTTACTTTGTTTGTTTCTACTTGTTGTACACTCACTATGTTTATTTAAGTTATTTCTACTCCTGTTCTACCTCTAGTAAGTGTCAAGTCGATCCCTCGTCACTACTTATTCGAGGTTAGACTAGATTCTTACTGCGTATGCATTGTTTTTCATACTCACGCTATTCTTCTGCACTGAATGTGCATGTACTGAGATAGGTACTCTCAGTGGTCACACGGGCGCGTAGACGCACTCCTACAGAGACTTAGTGATGAGCTGCTTGCCTTGTTGCTATCTGCAGCACCGGAGTCTCCCTTTACCTTGTTTATTATTTCTGTCCATTACCTTTCAGATAGTAGTTGTATTAGTTTTGTATATTCTCTAGATTGCTCATACACTTGCGGCACTGGGTTTAGGGGGCTTTTAGTATTTATGTACTATTGTACTTATCATTACTGTCACTACCTTGGATGTATCTCACCTAGGTATTTTGTTGAGAAAAGAGTATGTACGTTTGCACGAGATCTTACTTATTTCATTCCTTTAAAAAGGAAGCTTTTGTATTCAATGTTTAAAAAGGGTAATGAAATTGTAGATTCACTTGTGGGCTTCAGTAATGGAGGCATTAGGTGCCAGAGCGACCTATTATGGGTTTTGATTTGTGATAGCTTGGTTTCAGAGCACTAGGTTCACATAGGTTTCACATGTCATGAGCTGTCCTAATAGAGTCTTGCAGATTGGTGCGGAGACGTCCATACTTATCTTCGAGAGACTATAGAGTGATAGGAAAGTTCTCTTTATTCATCTCCTATTGTGCAGTTGATATTGTGCTAAGTATCTTTCTATTGATATCTCACATATGGTGAAAACGCGCGTGGCGGATGTACCAGGCGGTAGAGGACCTGCTCCCCCCGTTTCTAGAGGACGAAGCAGAGGCCGGGGAAGGGCTCCAATTCCTGTCAAAGGATGAGGGCATCCTAGAGTTGCTCCCATTGTACCACCAGTGAATCTAGTGGAGGATCCTTTTATTGAGGAGCAGGATGAGGCACCTGCAGCTGAGCCAGCCTCAGCAGATTTTATGACTGCACTGGGATTTCAGGAGGTCATAGGTCGTCTGCTGCGGTTCATGGGCTCTATGATGCATACTGGTTTATTTCCTGCGGAACCAGCCACATCTCAAGCGGGAGGGGGAGTACAGACCCCTACCGCTCGGGCCCCAGGACACGCTGCTGTATCTGATCCCAAGTTCACTATCTACAGGCGGGGCCCAACCAGTTCCAGCAGCTGGGCCAGAGTCTATACCAGTCGCGATCGTTGATCCGCAGAAGTAGCTGGACAGATGGACTAGACTTCGCTTATCTAACTTTGGGTGTGAGCGATCAGAGGACCCCCATGAATTCATTGATCGGTGCAAGGATAGGCTATGTAACACACGGATATTGGAGTCCAACAGGGTGGACTTCACCACCTTTTAGCTAGAGGGCAAGGCCCTCAGATGGTGGCGGGCTTACCTCCCTAGTAGGCCAACATGTTCACCTCCCTTGACTTGGGATCAATTTACACATCTATTCTTGGAGAAATACATATAACCTTCGGAGAGAGAGGAGATTCGGGGTCAGTTTGAGCGACTCCGTCAAGTTCATATGTTTGTGACTGACTATGAGGTGAGATTCACTAACTAGTCTTGCCATGCAGCTATTATACTCCCCACAGATGCAAATAGGGTGCAAAAGTTCATTGCAGGTATGGACCTTGAGATTCAGGTTTCTATGGCCCGTGTGTCAGAGATGGGGGCTCCCTGTCATCAGACTGTGGATATAGCTCGGAGGATCAAGCATATTCACAACTGCAATAGAGAGTTTACGCTGAGGGACAAACAGCCCTGACAGTTTGGAGGATTTAGGGGCGCCCCACCTGAGGGCAGAGGTCAGTACATGAGGGGTCAGTCGAGCAAGCCCATGCAGTTAGCACTACCGCCTACTCGGAATGCTCCAGCACGACCCTACATCAGTGCCATCCCGGAGAGTACTTACCATCCGCTAGCTATTAAGGGTTCCTTCAGTAGGTATTCAGGCCATTAGGTTCAGACTTCAGATTAGTAGTCTACTGCTCCGAGGGGTTCTTTCTAGTGCAAGGATCTTGGCCACGTAAAGAGCTTTTGTCCCAAACCTCGGGACAAGGCCGAGCAGAAGGACCATCGGCCCATGATTATCGCACTAGCTACCACACCTCTCGCCAGGCCGGCTAGAGGCGGAGGGCAGGTGGGTAGGGGTCGCCCTAGAGCTGAAGGCTAGTCAGGTGGCACTCCGGCTAGAATCTATACTTTCCTCTGCAGGCCAGAGGTATTCGCCTCCGATGTAGTGATCACAGGTACTATTTCTGTCTGCCGTAGGAATGCCTTGGTATTATTTGATCTAGGGTCTACTTATTCCTATGTTTCCTCTCTATTTTCTCCTTATGTGGATGTATTTTGCGAGTCCTTGGGCGTTCCTATATATGTGTCCATGCCAGTGGGTGATTATGTTGTTGTGGATCATGTTTACCCATCCTATGTGGTGACTTTCTGTGGTTATGAGAGAAAAGTGGATTTTCTATTGCTCAATGTGGTTGATTTCGAGGTTATCCAGGGCATGGACTGGTTTTCACCGTAACATGCTATTCTTGATTGCTATGCCAGGACTATTACCTTCGAGATGCCTGAGTTGCTTACATTAGAGTCAAGGGGTTCGTCTGTCGGTACTTCCAACGGGGTTATTTCTTTTTTGAAGGCTTGACATATGGTTGAGAAGGGTTGTTTCGCCTATTGGCCTTTGTTCGAGATAGTGCTACAGAGACTCTCGTATTAGATTCAGTCTCAGTGGTAGGAGAGTTTTCTTATGTATTTCCTGCTGATTTACCAGGTTCGCCGCCGGATCAGGATATCAATTTCGGCATTGATTTAGTGCCAGGAACCTGCCTATTTCTACTTCGCCTTATTGCATGGCTCCCAAGGAGCTGAGGGAGTTAAAGGAGCAACTTCAGGAGTTTATTGAGAAGGGGTTCATTAGACCTAGTGTGTCGCCTTGGGGCACATCGGTGTTGTTTGAGAAGAACAAGGATGGGAGTATGCAGATGGGCATAAGTACTCGTTGTCGCGCATTGATGACTTGTTTGAACAGTTGCAGGGTGCCAGGGTGTTCTCTAAGATTGACTTGAGATCTGGGTATTATCAGCTAAAAATTCATGCTTCTGATGTATCGAAGACGACTTTCCGAACCAAGTATGGGCACTATGAGTTTTTAGTGATGTCATTCGGCTTGACTAATGCCCCGACGACATTTATGGATTTTGATGAATTGGGTGTTCAGGCTGTGTCTTGACTCATTTGTCATTGTCTTCATTGGTGACATGCTAATCTACTCGCGTAGTATGGAGGAGCACGTGCAACATTTGAGGTTAGTGCTTCAGACCTTACGGGAACACAGAAGCTATATGCTAAGTTCTCCAGGTGCGACTTCTGGCTGGATTCCGTGGCTTTCTTAAGGCGTGTTGTATCAAATAGGGGTATTAAGGTGGATCCCAGGAAGATCGAGGTAGTCTACAGTTGGCCTCGTCCTACCACAGCGATCGAAATTAGGACTTTCTTTGGATTAACAGGTTATTATCATTGGTTCGCAGAGGGCTTCTCGTTTATTGCAGCACCCTTGACTAGATTGACCTAGAAGGGTGCTCCATCAGATGGTCCGCTGATTAAGAGGCGAGCTTTCAGAAGCTCAAGCCCTCATTAACTACAACACCGGTGTTTGTGTTGCCCTCTGGTTCAGGGATGTATATAGTGTATTGTGATGCTTCACGCATTGACTTGGGTTGTGTATTTATGCAGGAGGGGCGAGTTATTGCATATGCTTCATGTTAGCTGAAGCCCCACGAGAAGAGTTACCCCATGCATGATTTGGAGTAGGCTACGATAGTTCATGCTCTCAAAATCTGGAGGCATTATCTCTATAGGGTGTCTTGTGAGGTTTACACCGATCATCGCAGCTTGCAGCATTTGTTTAAGAAGAGGGAAGTTAATTTTAGGCGGCACAGGTGGCTTGAGTTACTAAAGGACTACGGTATTACCATCTTGTACCATTCGAGCAAGGAAAATGTGGTTGCGGATGCCTTGAGAAGACAGGCCGAGAGTATGTGTAGTTTGGCATTCATTTCGGCAAAGGAGAGTCCCTTGGCTTTGGACATTTAGTCCTTAGCTAACAGACTTGTGAGGTTGGATATTTTAGAGCCCAATCGAGTTCTTGCATGTGTTGTGGCTCAATCTTCATTACTTGAGCGGATCAAGGCTCGTCAGTATGATGATCTGCACGTGTTGGTTCTCAGAGAGACGGTACTATAGGATGGTTCCAATGAGGTTACTATCCGTGAGGATGGTGTTATGCGACTCCAGGGTCGCCCATGTGTTCCTAATGTTGATGGCTTGAGGGAGAAGATTCTAGAGAAGGCACACAGTTCTTGGTATTACATTTATCCATTTGCTATAAAGATGTATCGCGACCTAAAGCAGCATTATTGGTGGCAATGGATCAAAAAGAACTTATTTGAGTATGTAATGAGATGCCTAAATTTCCAGCAGGTTCAATATGAGCACCAGAGGCCAGGTGGTGTACTCGAGCAGATGGTTATACAGGAGTAGAAGTGGGAGCGCATCACTATGGACTTTGCAGTTGGGTTGCCATGGACATTGAGGAAGTTTGACGTCGTTTGGGTCATTTTCAGCAGGCTGACCAAGTCGACACACTTTATTCCGGTGGTGACTACTTACTCTTCAGAGAGCTTGGCCCAGATTTACATTCAGGAGATTGTCTGGTTGCATGGCGTTCCTACTTCAATCTTTTCAAATAGAGGCCCTCGAAGCGGGTACCCATGTATAGCTCAGCACAACCTTTCATCCACAGACTGACCGGTAGTCAAAGCGGACAATTTAGATTCTATAGGATATGCTCAAAGCGTGTGTGATTGACTTCGGAGGGCAGTGGGATAGATACTTGCCCTTGGCCGAATTTTCTTATAACAACAGTTATTAGTCCAACATCGAGATGGCTCCATTTGAGGCTTTATATGGTCGACGATGTCGTTCGCCCATCGGATGGTCTGAGCCTGGCGACGCTAGGTTATATGCCACAGATTTAGTGAAGGATGCCTAGAGAAGGTAAAGTTGATCCAGGAGCAACTTCGCACAGCATAGTCAAGACAGAAGAGTTACGCGGATCAGAAGGCACGTGATTTATCATTTATGGTGGGCGTGAAGGTTCTCTTGAAGGTCTCACCGATGAAGTATATCATGATGTCCGGAAAGAAGGGCAAAATGAGTTTGAGGTTTATTGGCCCATTCGAGGTGTTGAGGCAAGTTAGGGAGGTAGCTTATGAGCTTGCTTTGCCTCCTTGTCTATCGGGAGTTCATCCTGTCTTCCATATGTCTATGCTCCGGAAGTACCATGCCAACAGGTCGCATGTGTTAGATTACAACACGGTTCAGCTGGATGAGAGTTTGGGTTATGATGAGGAGCCAGTTGCCATTATTGATAGGCAGGTTCGCCAATAGAGGTCCAAGAATATTTCTGCGGTAAAGGTCTAGTGGAGGGGTCAACTAGTTGAGGAAGCGACTTGGGAGGCCGAGGAGGACATGAGGAACATATATCTGCACTTATTCAGCACTCCAGGTATGATTCTAAACCCGTTCGAGGACGAACATTTGTTTAAGAGGTGGATAATGCAATGACTAGATCGGTTGTTTTTCTTTCTAGATCCACGTTCCCCTATGTAAGACTCCATGTGTGTGCTTTTACTATTTTATGACATGCGCGAATGGTTGGTTTAGGTTTGGAAGGGTTCGGGTTGAAATCGGAACACTTAGTTCCTTATTAGTGGCCTATGATGGCCAAGTTTGACTTGAGTCAACATTTTGAATATATGACCTCGGAAAAGAGATTTGATGGTTCCAATAGATTTGTATGATGACTTTGGACTTCAGCATGTGTTCGGATTGGATTTCGGGTGATCCGGGAGTGTTTCGGCTGTTAATGCTGAAAGTTAGTTTATTGAATGTTTTATAGTTCATTAAATTTGGCTTGGAGTAGACTTTTGTGTTTTCGAGGCCTGTTTGGGATCCAACGCCTACCAATAGTTCCATATGGGGATTTATGACTTGTACGAAAAATTTGGTGTCATTCCGAGTAGTCTAAGTATGATTCTACGCGCTCGGAGCTAATGGAGAAGTTTGAAGTTTATAAATTGATTCAAGTTTGTTTTGGGGTACAATTCTTGGTTTCGATATTGTATAACGTGTTTTGAGGGTTCGAGCAAGTCTGTATTATGTTTATTGACTTGTTGGTGCGATTGGTCGGGGTCCAGGGTGGCTCGGGTGAATTTCGGACCACCCGGAGCTAAGTCTGAAAATTTGATGTTGCTCGCTCTGCTTTTCTTCTTCGCAAGCGCGGAGGTGGAGTCACGTTTGCAGAGAAGAAATTGGGGGATTTGGCACTTTATCGTTCGCGATCGCATTCAAGGGTTCGCATTTGCAAAGAACTGGGACCGGTAGCCTTCGCGTTCGCGTATACAAACCCACGTTCGCGTAGACGAAAGGGCATGGGTGGGTCAGCCACCTTTGCTCTTCGCATTTGCGAAGGTCTGACCGCGTTCGCGAAGCTCAGGCTCAGCAACCCTTCGCAATCGCATGACTGCTATCACATTCGTAAAGAAGCTCTTCAGGGCCTGGTACAACAATGCCTTCGCGATCGCGAGGCTTCTTCTGCGATCGCGAAGAAGGGTTAACTGGGCAGTGTTGATTTAACGACGGGACGTAGGCTTATTTTTTCCATTAATTTTTATGTTGTCCGAATTTGGAGCTTCTTGGGGAGGGGTTTTAATCAAGCATTGTAAGGTGAGTAATTTCTACCTAATGTAAGTTAAATACATAGATTATGGGTAGATACTAACAGGTAAACTATGGAAATTTAGGAGTTTGTTAAAAACCCTAGGTTTTGATAAAAATGAGATTTGACCAAATTGATTATGGAATTGGGAATAAATTATATATTTGAGGTTTTGATGACTTGGGTAACATTTATCTTCAAAAGTTTTTTGAATCCGGGCATGTGGTCCCGAGGGTGATTTTATGGACTTCCCGGATTTGGTTGGAAAATTAGTTTAATAGCTAAGTTTGGTTTGAGCAATTATTGATTAGTTTATATTATTTTTGATTACCTTCGGATTGCTCTGCTCCGTTTGGGGGAATTCTAGTGAGGTTAAAGAGCCACTTGTGGACTTGAAAGCGAGATAAGTTTCTCGCCTAACCTTGTAAGAGGGAACTCATCCCCTTGGGTGTATTAATTGTTGTGTGCTATTTGTTGTGGGAAGCTACGCACACACGAGGTGACGAGAGTCCGTATGTAGCTATATTCATGATATGCCCGGGTAGACTTAGATTCACAGCATGCCTTTATTTCTGCCATTTATACCTATCATGTGTATTAATTTTCTTCATTATGACTGAGATTGAGGATTTTAATAAATATACCGACTTAACCTCTTACTTTAATAAAATTGGTAAATATTTGATAAACTATAGACCCGTGTCTTGTCGTCTCGTATGTGCTTCCGCGAGCGAGGTAAATTTCTCTACTCTTATGGGATCGGGCGGTTCGCCTCTGCAATGAAATAAATTACTTTTATGGGATCGGGGCATCCGCCCGGCAGTATGGTAACACTATTCTTATGGGATCGGATTGTTCGCCTCGGCAGTATGGTAACACTACTCTTATGGGATCGGATCGACGCCTCGGCAGTATGATAACACTATTCTTATGGGATCGGGCCGTTCGCCTTGGTAGTATTGAGTACCACTATTCCTATGGGATCGGACGTTTGCCTCGGCAGCTTCGTGCTTTATATTTTAGACTGGATTTTGTTTGGTAACAGCTGAGTTAGCGCCTTCAAGGTAGGTTATGACGTGTTTAGTGAATTGATATAGACTCATATGTGGAATTACTATAATTACTTTTATTTGCTTTGTTGCTACTTGTTTTACAGTCACCATGTTTACTTTAGGTATTTATATTCCTGTTTGACCTCTTGTAAGTGTCAACCTATCCATCGTCACTACTTCTTTGAGGCTTGACTAGATACTTAGTGAATACGCGTTGTTTTCCGTACTCACGCTACACTTCTACACTGAATGTGCAGGTACTGAGACAAGTACTACCAGTGGTCACACGGGTGCGTAGCCACACTCATACAGAGATTTAGTGGTGAGCTGCTTGCCTTGCTACGATTTGCAGCACCGGAGTCTCCCTCTACCTTGTTGATTATTTCTTTCTATTACCTTTCGGACAATAGTTGTATTAGTTTTGTATATTCTCTAGATTGCTCATTATCACGACCCCAATTTCCCACCTTAGGACGTCGTGATGGCACCTAGTCTCTAAGACTAGGTAAGCCTAACACATGCTGATTATTAATGGAATCTAAGTAACTTAATTGCAATACATTAAGTAATATCTGTAACAACAAAGCAAAACCAACATCAATTACATAACCCCAAAACCGGTAGTACAAGTGATAACCCTTTCTAAGAGTCACTAGAAATAACAAGTACATCACTGGCCTGGAATAATAGAAACAATGGAAATAAAATACAACAGAAGGTGACTTCGGAGCCTGCACGAAGATATACCTTGAAGACTTCAGCCACGCAGACGTAAGTCTCAAACCAACTCGATCATAAGTACCTGGATCCGCATAAAAATGTGCAGAAGCATGCATGAGTACACTATAGTGGTACCCAGTAAGTATCAAACCTAACCTCGGTAGAGTAGTGACAAGGGTAGGTCAAGAAACCTACCAGACATGTAAATTTGTACAGGATATAACATAAAGCTAACAATAGAGAGAATGTAAATGTAAGACCAACAGTAGAAGGATCACAAATTTACAACCAACAGTGAAAATAATAGAAGTACAAATGGCAACAGGAAATGATCAGGTAATAGAGCAATAACATAGTTAGAAAATAGATGAAGTATGAAAGATCCAAGTAAGGAAACCGGTGACAACTCAATTAATCAAATCGTTCCTAATGCACGAGTTACAACAGGAATTACCCGAGGTACCATTGCTCATAATCTCAAATCATAACTCGCAATTTCCAAATCTTACACGTATGGTACTCCATGCCCACACTTTTTCAAAACACTTCCGTACGACAAAATCCACGTGCTACCATGTACATTGTATCCATATGAAGTGCTAATTAAGATGTTCAAGAGATTTATTTACGTGCAATAAGGCACAATAACAACTTTGAATAAAGTAGGGAGTCAAATGAGAAAATGTGTTTATTTTAGAAATCATTTGGGTGATGAAAATAGCATTTTCAAATAAAATAAAATAAAGCATCATATAAGTTACCAAATTAATAATAGAATTTGTTAAATTAAAACATAATAACGATTTTTTAAGAAAAGTAAATATATCAGATAGGGTAAGGAGTTTAATTTGAGAAATAAATTAAGGTTAAATATGACAACTATTAAAAATAGTAAAGTACCGAAAAAAACGACGAGTTATAACTTAAGAGTCACATAAGGTAAACATGTTCAATATTCTTTTTCTTAAAACCACTATGTTACTAACAACTCAACAGGGTATGAGCTAATGACTTCGCATAGTAAATTTGTTTTGAAAATCGATTCACTAAGAAATCGCGGGAGAACATATTGACACATTGAAATAATACAATAGTTCACGTAGGATGCATGACTCACAAAAGGCACAACAAATACAACAACATAATAGGTACAACACACACGATCTGTTATGGCGAGCAACTCAATCCCACCGTATCATTATTTATCAATATCATAATCCTCCCTTATTCCACCATAGTATCAATAAACAATATCAAGTATCACGTATGCAAACTGTTGCAGCGCGCAACCCGATCCCACTGTATCGTCATTTATCAATATCATACTCCTCCCTTATTCCACCATTGTATCAATAAACAATATAAAGTATCACGTATACAAATCGTTATGGCGCGCAACTCGATTCCACTGTATCATCATTTATCAATATCAAAATCCTCACTCCACCCGTTGTGGCGCGCAAACCGATCCCACCGTATCAACATAATCAACATCAAAATCCTCCCTTATTCAACCCATTGCGTTGCGCACCCCGATCAACAAACAATTTCAAATAACATTAACAACCCAATAACTCAATTTACAAGAATATCTAAACTCAAAGGGTATGAGTACACGTCATTAAGAAACCATGTAAAAATCAAAGGAATGCAACAAATATTACACAAACAACAAGACAAGTATAGCACGCGACAACTAAGGCGTGCAAATAAAGCAGTTAAGACAAGTAGCAAATAGGCACAAAGTCACGGAAGGGACGAACAATTCTATATTTCCATAACAAATAGCCCAAGGTTCAACCACAATGTGTACAAGAATTTCAACAATAGCAAAATGAATGGGAATACTCAACAAGAAAAAGTAACAAGACGATACGGAAGGCAATAACTTCAAATAAAGCATATATGAACAAGATAACAAGTAAGAGGTAGAACGAGTGCTAACAACGTCAAATAGAGTATGTAAGAGTAGATTAACAATGAGGGATATCACATGTCATGAAAAATCAATTAAAGGCATGGAAAGAGACTAGATAATCTAAACCGGTCAAATACCACATATAGATCGTGTACCCACTCATCACCTTATGTACATGGCTTTCACATAACAGGAATAGAAAAATTAACCCATATCCTAAGGGGTAGATTCCCCACACAGTTACGCAAGATGCGTACCTCAAAGAAGCTAAATCGATACTCTAAAATGGCCTTTTCGTGTGAAACAACCTCCGGTCGGCTCATATCTAGCAAAAATAAGTTCATAACATAAATAGAAATCGTAGGAAACAATTCCAAATAATAAAGCTTCGATCATTGAAGAAAACTAAAAGTCAACCCAAAAATTCAACCCCGGACCCACACCTGGGAACCCGACAAAATTCACAAAATCCGACCACCCATTCTGATACTAGTCCAACCATAAAAAATTTATTAAATTCGACATCAATTTGGCCTTCAAATCCTCATTTTTAAATTTGAACGTTTTGTACAAAAATTATCATTTTTCACCCATTCAAATCACTAATTTAATGTTAAAAACAAAAATGGAATCGGAAAATAGTATCAAATCTGGATAAAGAACGCTTACCCCAAACCAACACGTGAAAATCCCCTCCAAAATCGCCCAAATCCGAGCTCTCTAACTCAAAAAGTGATAAAATATCAAAATCCCTCAAAATAGAGTACTTATATTCTGCCTAGACATTTGCACATCGCGATTGCGGAAATACGCCTGCGACCGTGAAGAAAGAAAAGCACTGCCCCCACAAAAACACTACGCGATCATTAAACGCGATGCACCTAAACTTCCAGCCTATGCGATCTCAAAAGGGACCACGCGAACATAATGAATAAAAGCTTGTCCGTCCTAGCATGGTCGCCCACTATGCGACCGCAGACACACTGACATGAGCACGTTGATTCAACAACCACTAATTCGTGATCCTGGACCTAACCATGCGAACACGAAGACGAAAATATGGCAAGTAACCAAATACACTACGCGATCACGTCTAACACTCAATGATCACGAAGAAGGTTATCAGACACCAGCTATCAGCAACTCCAAAATTGTAGAATTGACCCGTAAACCATCCGAAACACACCCGAGGCCCTCAGGACCCCGTCGAAACATACCAACAAGTTCCATAACACAACACGGACCTGCTCGAGTCCTCAAATCACATCAAACAATATCAAAACTACTAATTGCACCTCAAAACGAACTTTATGAACTTATGAACTTTTAACTTCTACAACTCGCGCCTAATCATACCAAATCAACTCGGAATGATGTCAAATTATGCATGCAAATTCTAAATAACACAAAGGAGCTATACCAACTCCCCGCATCACAATCCGATCCTGATATCCACAAAGTCAACTCTCGACCAAACCTCTCAACCTTCCAAACCTTCAACTTTCCAACTTTTGCCAATATTCATCAAATAATGTACGGACCTCCAAATGCAAATCCGGAACACGCCTAAGTCAGAAATCCCCATACGAAGCTATTGGAATCATCAAAATACTATTCCAGAGTCGTCTATTTAGAAGTCAAACTCTAGTAAAGTCTCATCGCTTAAGCTCCTAAAGCAAGAATCATCCTTCCAAATCAATCTCAAATCATCCGAAAACTGAACTCGACAACACATGCAAGTCATAATACATGATACAAAGCTGCTTGAGACCTTAAGCCACCGAACGGGATGCTAATTCTCAAAACGACCGGTTGTGTCGTTATATTCTCCCCCTCTTAAACAAACGTTCATCCTCGAACGTGCCAAGATCCGTTTTGAAGTCATCAAATCACTGCATGAACTCACCATACGTACACTCGGGGGAGATTCCACGTCACCCCAATCCATGTAGGCCTGACAACACTATCTCAACTAAAAATTATTCCTTCTACCTACACTAGTAAGCCTTAGATCCAAAATTTTCACCATGTGAATCTCCCCAAACACCTGATCCCCGCATAAACACACTACATTAACCTCAACCAGCTATCACAACTTATGCATACGCCCACAAGGTATGACCACCCGACGTAATACATCGCCCGTATGCCCATAACAACATCTCTTATCGCCATAGCTATCCATAATCAAATCCAGCACCAGCAAACAACCTTTTACCAGCTAAACCCCTGTTCTAAACCCTCACAAAGCTGACAATAAAAGAAACATGAAGATTCCATGACCATTCACTTGAATCAATAAATCACATCTAATACCACCTGGGCACACACCTTGCAAGCTAACACCCAATAAGCACCACGCGAATATGACTGAATATGCAAAAAAATCAAATGAGAGAATTACCGAACAAGCCCGACATGAACAAACTCCCTATCAGTATCATACTATGAATCAATTCCACAAGAGAGAATCAAAACGCATGAACTAGTCACAAGGATTCCATCCTAATATAACTCCATTGCGGCACACAGCCTGGTTCAAACATATCAAACCACATGAAAATGCAAGGATCCAATCCTCAGCTCTGAATCACAAGTAGAATACACATCATACAAATTGAAACCTTCCAGTGACTCAATTTTGCGAAACAAAATCACAACCCGTGACGAACTCCCTATACCAATAAAGCATCTAATCACCAATCGTAACCTATCAATCTACAAATCATATTAAAACCTATCGTAATGAGTAACAGAGAGTCACTATTAGTCTCATAGCTCACAATAATGAACAAAACAAAATGACAGACACGAGCTACCACTATAGAATCTCCCAACAAGGGTAAACACATGGGCAGAGTACAAATCACGAAGCTCACCCATATGTGAAGCAAGATAGGATGATGGAATATTAAACTAAGAATGCAATAAAACAAGATAAAAGCAAGACACTCGATGATCTACCAAGACTATCAGTAGGAACTAGTCTATTTACCTTCTTGATGAAGCCAAGGAGGACCTATTCTATGCAAACAAACCTTAAGATATCTAAGGACTTGCAAATTGCTTGATCAATGGGAGGAACAAGTTCAATTGTTGATTCACACCAAGTATTGGGACAAGTTCACACAATGGATTTTGGAGAGCATCAAAGCTGCCGATTTATTCTTAATAATAATGGTAAGGTACTGAATATAATGTAGTCTTGAAGCTTATATAGGATGATCCCTTAGCCTAAAACAACTACGAAAGGAATAACTAGCAAAAAAGCCAATAATTTGGCTAAATGTCAAGTGACCACACAGGGCCAAATAACTGCCATTGTCTTACTCAAGACTAACTACGCAAAATAACTAATAAGAGCTGGTTGAGGCGTTCATTGAGTTCTCGGCCTCAACTAGTGCACGACCCTCCTTCTCAAGGCTACTCAACACCTTTCTTATCTTATCCAATATGCTGCCCGCTTCTTCCATCATTGTGCAATCATGGCTCTTCATCACCATTAAGTGGATATCATGAAGCTCCTTAGCTTGTCTCCTCGTAAATGATCTCGAAGGCACGAACATAGCTTGATCAGGCTGGCCTGCATCATCCTCCCCTTCTTGAGAAGATTTCGTCCGGCAAATCGAGCCATCTTCATCTCTCAAAGCGGCACTACCTGCAACACAAGGAATTAAGTCAGAAACGTTGAACGCTTTAGAAACACTATACTGACCAGGCAGGTCTATAACATAGGCATTGTAATTGATCTTTTGCAGCACTTGAAATGGACTATCTCCTCGCGGGGCTAGCTTCTCCTTCTTTTGGTTCATGAACCTCTCCTTTCGAAAGTGCACCCAAACCCAGTACCTTTCTTCAAGTCCAGCTTTTTCCTCCCTTTATTCTTCTCTTCTTGGTTTCCACTTTCTTATAAGCTTCCTCCAAGTTCTTCCTCACCTTAGCATACAACTCGAGCAACGAGGCTGCCCGGTTTTCACCATCAACACTAATAGTTGCATCTCTCAGCAAAGGAGTAAGAACAAGTGGAATCAAGGGACTAATGCCATAAACACACTTAAATGAAGTTATGCTAGTTGTTTTCGATGCAATATAAAACGCGGAAAACAATATAAAAGGATAGAAGCAAGACGCTCAATGAACTATCAAGACAACAAGTAGGAACTAGTCTACTTACCTTCTTGATGAAGTCACGGAGTACCTATACTATACGAACAACCCTCAAGACAACGATGGTCTTGCAAAATGTTCGATCAAATAAAAGAATGAGTTCAATTTGGAATCACACCAAAAATTGGACAAGTTCAAAACACACGAGTTTGAAGCAAAGTTGCTGCCGATTTTTTTATTGAATATCAAAGTTAGGTGCTGAAAATAATGAAGTCTTTAGGATTATATAGCATGAGCCTTGTCCTAAATCAACTAGGAAACAAATAACTAACAAAAAGGCCACAATTTGGCTAAGTAAAGAGAATGGTCATGCAGAACCCCCAAGTAAGAGTCGATGTCTTCCATAGCAACACAATAATACAACATAAACACAAATGTACATCATCAAAAAATATTTCGTCCAACACAAGATGTATGAACGCTTGGCTCTTCTCCAAGGCTATCCAACGCCTTTTCTTGTCTTATCCAACATTGATGGCATGAACGTATCTTGATCAGGTTGGCCTACATCATTCTCCCCTTCTTGAGAAGATTTCGTCCTTGAAATCAAGCCATCATCATCTCCGAAAGCGGCACTACCAAGTAGGTTTATAACATAGGCATTGTTATTGATCTTCTGCAAAACTTGGAATGAACCATCTCCTCGTGGGGAAAACATGTCCACATATTCCTGCAAAACGTCATCAACAACACTAGGCAAGGGGTGAACGTTAGTAGAAACTTTATCATTAGAACTCAAGTAAACACCCTTATGAACTAGGCAAATTAAAAGTTTAGAACTATCATTACCTCGCAAATACTCACCTGGTTGCATCATAGCACAAACATTACCTGGCAGGGTTAATGTACTGGCATGGTCCACGTCTTCGATTTTAGCTTTCACTATCTCTTCGTTACTCTCCACCTCACAAACAGTACCATCATCAAGAATTTGCATGGTCCTTCGTAGGACAATCCTTTGCGAAATGCCCATAGCCTTTACATTTATGACATTGAAAGGAAGATGCACTAGGAGAATTGAGTTGAGTTTTAGAGTTACCTCCAGACTCCTTAGGGTTAACTTTTGGAGCCACTCTCTCGGTTGGCTTCTTAAGCTCACGGCTTGGGATTTCTCCCCCAGTGTTCAGTGTCCTCCACTCTTTGTTTCTATGCATAGAAGTAGAATTAGAAATTCCTCTATAGCGAGCTGCCTTGTCTTCTTTAATCATCTTTTCAGCTTCAATGGCAGCTAGGAACACATCATGAAGAGCAACAAATGCATGTAGCCTCAACTGATTGGAGACATCATGATTCAACCCATTCTTGAACCATATGATAGCCTCATCCTCTTCGTCGTCTTCCATGTCAAGTGATAGACGGATTTTCTCAAAGTCATCATAGTATTCTTCCACGGACTTCAACCCTTGCTTCAAGTCATACAACCTCCGTAACTGCTCTTACTTGTGCCGTGGGTTTACATACTTACGGGTCATTATTTGCTTCAATTCCAACCATGTTATGCGTGCAGGCTAGTTATGTCTAACTTTAGATCTTTCTCAGCCTCCCACCAAGTAGAAGCATAGGACTCGAAAGAAGCAATGGCATAGGTAGCCTTCTTCTCCTCAGTCATATCATTTATTTCAAATATCCGCTCAACTTGACATTTCCATTCTAAAAATTGGTCAGGATCACTAGTTCCTTTGAATGTAGGGATTGTAACCTTGACACCATTCAAGCTATTATCACGGCAATTCTCTCATCCACCACAAATTGGTTGGAAGCCCTCGTAATGTTCAGACCACGGTCAAAATCACATCTTCCCATGTAGTCTCGGCCCCATTCGGTTGCCTTACCCTTGGATTCTGCTGCCCCATATCATCATCATCAAACTCCTCAAACTCAGGTTGATCATCCTCTCGGGCTGCCCTCATGTCCCCAACGGGTGCTACGTTTCTCCGGGCTGGCATTACTGGTGGTATAATACCCTGGGGAATCCCCAAGGTCCTTACATTTCGAGCACCTCCATCCCTCAGCTCGTTTTGGCGAGCCAATTCTGCAAACTTATCAGGTCTGACGGTGGAACCGTCACTAGTCCCTTCTCCTACATATTTCTGATTGCTAGGGGATTTTTCAATATTCTCCATTTGGGCGCGAATTGCCCTTACTTCAGCCAACATATCGACTAAAGTAATGTCGGTCACAACCTTTTCTCCTTCGGTAGCCATGTACCTGCAAAAGAAACAAGACTAGAGAATGTGTTAAGGTTAGTAAGAAAATTCTCTCTCTCACGTTTGAGTGACTCTCGGGTTCACTCAAATTTCGGGTAGGATTTCGCACTTGTCCTCAAAATGGCTTTCTCTAATTGATCAAGTTCCTTAGTGATCTTTCAAGTTCACAAGTTCAACAGTTCTCTTCGGGGTGAGTGAATTTATGTGACTCGATAGACGGACAGCTTTTTAAGTGAGCACAAGAAGCCAAGAATTATTTACGAAAGTGGAAATTCTGAGTTTCAGCACGAGATCGTACAAGCTCAAAAGTTAGTAATTACTTAAGTAGGAAATTACCTAAGAACTACTAATTAGAAATTATGTAATCAAAGAAGTAAGGAAATTTAGGAAGTAAGGAAATTTTAGAGGTTTCCTATTCTAGTTTGGAGAAGACCAATCCTCTCTCCTCCCCTTCTATGGAATTTTCGC
>MCJB01012916.1:0-73531 GCA_002018475.1 Nicotiana obtusifolia | reverse complement strand
ATAGGCACTACATCGCACAAGATTTCATCTTGATAAGCTCCCACCTTGAACTTAATAAGTGCCTGCTTTACTACCTTTAGCTCACCACATTCACTTAACCACTGCAATCGATAAGGATAGGGATGTTTCCTCGTAGATATACTAAGTGGAGTCACTAACGTGTGGCTTACTACATTAGTGCAACTTCCGGAATCAATTATCATCGAGCACACCTTTCCTTTCACCCTACATCTAGCATGAAACAAATTCTCATGCTGCACATCTCCTTCCTCCTGTACGCTCATAGTGCTCAAGTTCCTACGTACCACTAAGAACATATTCACACCCTCTTCTTCTAACTCTTCCTCGCCGCACTCAACCAATTTTGCCCCCTTATTTTCCTCAATCTCCTCTTCACATTCTTCTTCACACACAGTACCATCATCAAGAATTAACATGGTCCTCCGTCTTGGACAATAGCGAAATGTCCATAGCCTTTGCATTTGTGACACTGAAAAGAAGATGCACTAGGAGAATTGAGTTGAGTCTTAGACTTACCTCCGGACCCCTTGGGCTCAACCCCAGGTGCCGTAACTTGGGCTAGCTTCTTAGGCTCTCGGTTTTGGCTTGCTATAGGCTCTCGAGTTTGGCTTGCTCCCCCAGTGTTCAAGCGTCTTCCACTCTTTGTTTCAACGTATGATAGTGGAATCGGAACCCCCTCTATATCGAGCTGCCCAGCTTTCTTTAATCATCTTTTCGGCTTCAATGGTAGCTAAGAACACATCATGAAAAGCAATTAACACATGTAGCCTCAACTGATTGGAGATATCATTGTTCAACCCACTATTGAATCGGATGATAGCCTTTTTGTCTTCTTCGTCTTCCATGTCAAGTGATAGACGAATCTTCTCAAAGTCATCATAGTATTCTTCCATAGAATTTAACCCTTGTTTCAAATCATACAACTTCTGTTCTTGCTTGTGCCGTGGGTTCACATATTTACGAGTCATTATTTGATTCAGTTCCACCCAGGTTATGAGTGCAGGCTGGTTATGTCTAACTCTGGATCTTTTCTCAGCCTCCCACCAAGTAGAAGCATAGGACTCGAAAGCAGCAATGGCATATGTAGCCTTCTTCTCCTCATACATATCACTAATTTCAAATATCCGCTCAACTTGACGCTTCTATTCTAAAAATCGGTCAGGATCACTAGTTCCTTTGAAAGTAGGGATAGTAACATTGACGTTGTTCAACCCACTTTCTCGGACATGGTCTCGGCCCCCTAGGTTTGGTAAGATTGGTTGGAAGTCCTCATAATGCTCAGCATACTCATCAAACTCATACTCTAAGTTCCTTCCATCGAAACCTCTAAGCCTCCATCTCGGACCATGATCATAACCACGTCTTCCCATGTAGCCTCGGCCTCCATTCTATTGCCCTACTCTCGGATTCCGTGGCCCCAAATCATCATCTTCAAATTCCTCAAACTCGGGTTGATCATCCTCTCCGGCTGCTCTCATGTCCCTGACAGGTGCTATATTTCTCCGGGCTGGCATTAATGGTGGTTTGACACCCCGGGGAATCCTCATGGTCCTGACATTTTGAGCACCTCCGTCCCTCAGCTCGTTTTGGCAAGCTAGCTCCACGAACTGTTCGGGTCTGACGATGGAACCGTCACTAGTTCTTTCTCCGCCATGCTTCTGATTGCTAGAGGATCTTTCAATGTTGTCCACTAGGGCGCTAATTGCCTTTACTTCGGCCATGAGGTCGGCCAAAGTAATGTCAGTCACAACCTTTTCTCCTTCAGTAGCCATGTACCTGCAAAAGAAACAAGACTAGAGAATGTGTTAAGGTTAGTTAAAAATTCTTTCTCTCACTTTTTGAATGACTCTCGGGTTCACGCAAATATGCAGGTAGGATTTCACACTTTTCTTCAAATTGGCTTCCTCTAATTGACCAAGCTCCTTAGCGACCTCTCAAGTTCACAAGATCAATAGTTTTCTTCGGGATAAGTGAAGTTATGTGACTCGATAGGCGGACAACATTTTAAGTGAGCATAAGAAGCCAAGAATTATCTACGAAAGTGGAAATTCTGAGTTTTAGCACGAGGTCCTACAAGCTCAAAGATTAGTAATTACTTAAGTAGGAAATTGCCTAAGAATTACTAATTAGAATTAATGTAATCAAGAAAGAATTTCGAAATACAAGAATTAAGGAAATTTTAGAGGCTTTCCTACTCTAGTTTGGAGAAGATCAATTCTCTCTCCTCCTCTCTTAGGAAATTCGTCCTCCCTTCTCCTTTTCCAACCCAAATTCGCCCCCCTTCTCCTTTTCCAACTTTGGACTGGGAGTTGTTTCATTCTTGGACTAGAATTAGGGTTTCCTATTCTCCTCCTTTATCTCCCAATTTCGGCCCTCTCTACTCTCTCTTTACACGTTTACAAGACTTCCAAAAACTATCAAATTATTGTTCAAGAACTTCAAAAATTCAAGGAAGACTTTCCTAGAATGTTTGAGGATTCAAGATCCTCTTCAAGAACAACGTAAAATTCTTCAAGAACTACAATTTTAACTCCAAGAACTTCAAGATTCTTGAGTTACACGTGTATACCTCCAAAAACAACAACTTCTATGTTCAAGAACTTCAAGATTTTTAAAGATTCAATCGTACACCTTCAAGATTTCAACTAGACTCTCAACATTTCAAGATTATCGATTTCTAACGATCAAGAACTTCAAGAATCTGTTCAAGAACCTTTGTTTAACAATCAATCTTCAAGACTTCAATTCCTAGATGATTTAACAACTTCAATCAACAACAATTTTTTGTTTTCTTTCATCATCTTCTTTTTTTTTTTTTTGTCACGTTTTTCTTCTCTTTTTTTTTTAATCAAAAACAAAATTAACGAAAGAACCTAAACTAAGGCACGATGAACAGGATTGGGATTCTAGGAACAAACCTGTTCCAAGCTCTGATACCAACTGATGCTATATAAACGAAAGTTGCTCTGATACCAACTAATGCAATATAAATTACGGAAAACAAGATAAAAGGATAGAAGCAAGACGCTCAATGAATTATCAAGACAACAAGTAAGAACTAGTCCACTTACCTTCTTGATGAAGTCACGGAGTACCTATACTATACGAACTACCCTCAAGACAACGATGATTTTGCAAACTGTTCGATCAAATAAAGAAACGAGTTCAATTTGGAATCACACCAAAAATTGGACGCGTTAAAGTCACACGTTGGAAGCACAAAAGGCTTGGCCGAAATTTCTTTGTTAAATTAATGTATGCTGAAAATAATGTAGTCTTTAGGCTAATATAGAATGAGCCTTTACCTAAATCAAATAGGAAAAGAATAAATAGTTAACCTAAATCAACTAGGAAACAAATAACTAACAAAAAGGCCACAATTTGGCTAAGTTTTAAAAAATAGTCATGCAGGACCAAACAAGTAAGAATTAATGTCTTCCATAGAAACACAATAATACAACATAAACACAAATGTACATCATCCACAAATATTTCGTCCAACACAAGATGTGTGAACGCTTGGCTCTTCTCCAAGGCTAACCAATGCCTTTTTCTTGTCTTATCCGACATGCTACCCGCTTCTTCCATCATTGCGCAATCATAGCATGAATTTAGCTTCTTCCAAGACATGAACGTGGCTTGATCAGGTTGGCCTGCATCACTATTAGGGACGGGTAAGGGAGTGTACAAACCATGATTACTAGACCTAGACTTAGCCCGTTGGCAGTCTAAACAAGCTCCACAAACACGCTCAACATCACGCCTCATCTTAGGCCAATGAATCTGCTCCCTAATATAGACAAGGTCTTATCTACCCCAAAGTTACCCATCAAGCCGCCACAATGTGCCTCAAGCACCAGCAACTCGCGCAATGAAGACTCGGGTATACAAACTCTCCCCTTCTTAAAAAGGTACCCATCATGCCATTGATATTTCTCTACTCGCTGCCCACTAGCTATGGCGTCACACACACTATTAAGCTTATGGTCATGCATATACATAGACTTAATACTCTCAAAACCCATCAGCCTAGATGCTAATGTGGTAGCCAAAGCAAACTTCCTAGAAAGCGCTTCAGTCACTACATTCTCTTTTCCCTTCTTGTAATGAATTACGTAAGGGAAACTCTCAATGAATCCAACCCACTTGGCATGCCTTTTGTTCAACTTATCTTGGCCCTTAAGATGTTTGAGTGACTCATGATCACTTCTAATTGCGAACTCTTTAGGCCATAGATAGTGTTACGAATGAGCTAGAGCTCTCACGAGGGCATACAACTCCTTGTCATACGTAGAGTAATAGGCTTCCCATATTGCATCAGAACACCTCTAACTCCACCCGGGAGGCGTCACACTCAATTTCAAATGCCTTACGAAAATCAGGCAATTGTAGTAACGGGGTAGAACTAAGCCTACGTTTCAGCTCTTGGAAAGCCTTCTCTTGAGGCTCTCCCCACACAAAGGGATGGTCTTTCTTCACCAACTCAGTGAGTGAGGCTGCTACGGTGCTAAAGTCCCTAACAAAACGTCTGTAGAAACTAGCCAGACCATGGAAACTCCTAACATGCGAAAAAGTAGTAGGAGTAGGCCAATCTCTAATAGCCTCAACCTTGGATTCATCTACCTCAACACCATTAGTACTAACTACAAACCCCAGAAAAACAACTTTCTCCACACAAAAGGCACACTTCTTATAATTAACATAGAGCTTTTCAGCCCTTAATACATCGAGTATTTGCGTTAAGTGATCAACATGGTCATCTAAACTTCGGCTATAAATCAGAATATCATCAAAATAGACGACCACAAACTTATTAATGAATGGCTTAAGTACATGGTTCATTAGTTGCATAAACATACTAGGTGCATTGGAGAGACCAAAAGGCATCACCAACCATTCGTGCAGACCAAACTTGGTCTTGACTGCAATCTTCCACTCATCACCTGATTTCATACGGATTTGGTGGTAACCTGACGTAAGATCAATTTTAGAAAACACACTTGAACCACTTACTCATCTAGCATGTCATCTAATCTAGGGATGGGATGACGATACTTTACCGTTATTTTGTTGACTGCACGACAGTCAATACACATTCTCCATGTGTCGTCTTTCCTTGGAACCAAGATCACGGGCACGGCACACGGGCTCAAACTCTCACAAATCAGCCTCTAAGCTAACATCTTGTCCACTTGTCGTTGCAATTCTTTGGTATCTTGCCAGTTGCTTCGGTAGGCTGGTTTCTTAAGGATTTGTTACCCCAGAACAAAGTCGATTTGGTGTTCTATCCCCCTCAACGGAGACAGTCCGCTCTGCATCTCCTCGGGTAACACATATTCCTGCAAATTATCATCAACAACACTAGGCAAGGGGTGAATGATAGTAGAAACTTCATCATTAGAACTTAAGTAAACACCCTTATGAACTAGGAAAATTAATAGGTTTGAACTATCATTAACTCGTAAATACTCACCTGGTTGCATCATGGCACAAATATTACCTGGCAGGGCTGATGTGTTGGCAGTGTCTACGGCCCCAGGTTTAGTCCCCATAGGAGACTTAGCTTTAGCCACCTCATTCATCTCTTGCATGCGCTTGTAATCATCACTAACTTGTTTAGGTGTCAAGGGCTTGAGTGCATAACTATTGCCCTCTAGCTTGGCCATATAAGTGTTAGCCTTGCCATTATGAACGACATACCTATCAAATTGCCAAGGCCTGCCCAACAATAAATGGCAAGCCTGCATAGGCACTACATCACACATGAGCTCATCTTGATAAGCTCCTACCTTAAACTTAATAAGCGCTTGCTTAACTACCTTCAACTGACCACACTTACTCAACCACTGCAACCTATAGGGATGGGGATGTTTTAACGTGGGTAGGTTAAGTTGAGTCACCTGCGTTTGACTCACTACATTAGTGCAACTACCCGAATCAATTATCATCGAGCACACCTTTTCCTTCACCCTACATCTAGCATGAAACAAGTATCACGCTGCATATCTCCTTCCTCCTTTACACTCATGGTACTCAAGTTCCTACACACCACTAAGAACATATTCACTCCCTCATCTTCCACCACCTCTTCGTCACACTCAACCAAATAAGCCCCCTCATCTCCCCCAATCTCCTCATCACTCTCTACCTCACAAACAATACCATCATCAAGAATAAGCATGGTCTTTCGCGTAGGACAATCCTTAAGAAATGCCCATAGCTTTTACATTTATGGCATTGAAAGGAAGATGCACCAGGAGAATTAAGTTGAGTTTTAGAGTTACCTCCGGACCCCTTAGGATTATTTTTAGGCATCACCTTTTCGGCTGGCCCTTTCACCTCGTGGCTCACACTTGCTCCATCGATGCTCGGCGTTCTCCACTCCTTGTTTCGACGCATGGAAGTAGAATCAGAACTTCCTCTATAGCTAGCTGTCTTGTCTTCTTTAATCATCTTTTGAGCTTCAATGGCAGTTAGGAGTACATCATGAAGAGCAACAAATGCGTGTAGCCTCAGCTAATTGGATATGTCACGATTCAAACCCATTCTTGAACCGTATAATAGCCTCATCCTCTTCTTCGTCTTCCATGTCAAGTGATAGGCAGATTTTCTCAAAGTCATCATAATATTCTTCCACGGATTTCAGCCCTTGTTTCAAGTCGTATAACCTCCGGAGTTACTCTTGTTTGTGTTTGGGTTGACATACTTACGAGTCATTAGTTGCTTCAATTCTCTCCATGTTATGCGTGCGCGCTGATTATGTCTAGCTCTCGATCTTTTCTCGACCTCCCGCCAAGTAGAAGCATAGGAATCAAAGGCAGCGATGGCATACGTATCCATCTTTTCCTTGGTCATATCATTAATTTCAAATATCCTCTCAACTTGACGTTTCCACTCTAGAAACCGGTCAGGATCACTAGTTCCCTTGAAAGCAGGAATAGTAACCTTGACACTGTTCGAGCCATTAACACGACCATTTTCATGTCCACCATGGGCTGGTTGAAAGCCCTCATAATATTCAGCATGTTCATCGAACTCAGGCTCTAAATTCCTTCCACCAAAACCTCCAAGCCCTCCTCTAGGACTACGGTCACAACCACGTCTTCCCACATGGTCACGGCCCTCATATGGTTGTCTCACCCTCGGGTCTCCCTGCCGTAGATCGTCATCATCAAACTCCTCAAACTCGGGTTGATCATCCTCACGGGCTGCCCTTATTTCCCCGACAGGTGCTACATTTCTCCGGGCTGGAATTAATGGTGGTATAATACCTCGGGGAATTCCCAAGGATCTTACATTGTGAGCACCTCTATCCCTCAACTCTTGTTGACAAGCTATCTTCGCAAATTGTTCAGGTCTTATGGTGGAACCATCACTAGTTCCTTCCTCGGCATTTTTCTGAGTACTAGCAGATTTTTCAAAGTTCTCCATTTGGGTGCTAATTGCCCTTACTTCAGCCAAGACTGCGCTAAAGTGATGTCGGCCACGACCTTGTCTCCTTCAGTAGCCATTTACCTACAAAAGAAACAAGTCTAGAGAATGCGTTAAGGTTAGTAAAATACCTCACTCACTCCCTCACTTTTGAATGACACTCAGGTTCACTCAATATTTTAGGTAGGATCTCTGAAACATGTCCTTAAAATGGCTTCCTCTAATTGATCAAGTTCCTCAACGACCTTTCAAGCTCACAAGTTCACTAGTTCTCTTCAGGTGAGTGAATTTATGCGACTCTATAGGCGGATAACTTTTAAAGGGAGCACAAGAAGCCAAGAATTAACTACGAAAGTGGAAATTCTGAGTTTAGCACAAAATCCTACAAGCTCAAAAGTTAGTAATTTGCTTAAGTAGAAAATTTACCTAAGAATTACTAATTAGAAGTAGTACAATCAAAGAAATAAGGAAATTCTAGAGAAATTTTTTGAATTTAAACCCTTGGTAGGCGCCACTAGCTTCTCCTTCTAGAATGAGATATGATTTTTCCTTTTTCTCCTTGCTTTCACACTCTAATTTGGAGAATTTTTCCCTATCCTTTCACACTTGAGGGCTGAATTCCCTCTCGCCTTTCCCATAGGATCTGCCGCCCCTCTACTCCTAAACCAAAAGGAAAAACAATTCCTTTTTTTGGAATAAAATGGGAAAACTTCTCCTTTTTATAATGGGAGTTGTTTCCCTCTTAAACTAGGCTTAGGGTTTTTTATCCTTCTCCTTCTCCTAGCCACCTATCCCAAGCTCTTACACCCTCAAAAATCTCAGCAATTCAACTCCAAGATTAAATGTGTAGGTGCTTAAGAATTCAAGGTTCAAATAGTTCACCATGTGAATTAATTCAAGAACAACAAGTTGATGTTCAAGAACTTCAAGAATTCAATGCAAAACACGTCAAGAATGGCCTAATATACGTCCACTATGTCAAGGTGATGCTGCCCTATTTGTTCTTTAACAATTCAAGTCCTTTCTTCCAACAACTATCAAGATTTCCAGCAAGAACAATGGACAAATCATCTAACAATTCAATACACTTCAAGAATTATTCAAGAACGCACCATATGCTGAAATTTTTCCAAGAACAACTCAAGACTCCAACCTAGGGTTTCAAGAACGACTTTTAACAATCAAGAACTTCAAGATTTCAACCTAGACTCCAACTTAGGGTTCCAAGAACGGCTTTTAATAATCAACAACTTCAAGATTTCAACCCTAGATGTGATAGCAACTTCAACCAACAATCAATTCGCGGCTGTTTCTCTTCTTTTCACTTTTTTGTTTATATCAAAAACAAAATTCAAGAACACTAAACTAGAAACCTAAAATTAAGGCATGAAGAACAGGATTGAGGTTGTAAAAACAAACCTTTTCCAGGCTCTGATGCCAACTGATGCAATAATAAACTAAGAATGCAAGAAAACAAGATAAAAGCAGACACACAATCATCTACCAAGACTATAAGTAGGAACAAGACCACTTACCTTCTTGAGGAAGCCAAGGAGGACCTATACTATGCAAACAACCCTCAAGACAACTAAGGACTTGCAAATTGCTTGATCAATGGGAGGAACAATTTCAATGTTGATTCACACCAAGTATTGGACAAGATCACACAATGAATTTTGGAGAGCATCAAAGCTTCCGATTTATTCTTAATAATAATGGTAAGGTGCTGAAAATAATGTAGTCTTGAGGCTTATATAGGATGAACAAAAAGGCCATTAATTTGGCTAAATAACAAGTGACCATGCAGGGCCAAATAATTGACATTGTCTTACTCAAGACTAACTACGCAAAGTAACTAATAAGATCTAGTTGAGGCGTTCATTGAGTTCTCGGCCTCAACTAGTACACAACCCTTCTTCTCCAAGGCTAATCAACGCCTTTCTTGTCTTATCCAACATGCTGCCCGCTTCTTCCATCATTGCGCAATCATGGATCTTCATCACCATTAAGAGGATANAAAAGGAAAAACAATTCCTTTTTTTGGAATAAAATGGGAAAACTTCTCCTTTTTATAATGGGAGTTGTTTCCCTCTTAAACTAGGCTTAGGGTTTTTTATCCTTCTCCTTCTCCTAGCCACCTATCCCAAGCTCTTACACCCTCAAAAATCTCAGCAATTCAACTCCAAGATTAAATGTGTAGGTGCTTAAGAATTCAAGGTTCAAATAGTTCACCATGTGAATTAATTCAAGAACAACAAGTTGATGTTCAAGAACTTCAAGAATTCAATGCAAAACACGTCAAGAATGGCCTAATATACGTCCACTATGTCAAGGTGATGCTGCCCTATTTGTTCTTTAACAATTCAAGTCCTTTCTTCCAACAACTATCAAGATTTCCAGCAAGAACAATGGACAAATCATCTAACAATTCAATACACTTCAAGAATTATTCAAGAACGCACCATATGCTGAAATTTTTCCAAGAACAACTCAAGACTCCAACCTAGGGTTTCAAGAACGACTTTTAACAATCAAGAACTTCAAGATTTCAACCCTAGATGTGATAGCAACTTCAACCAACAATCAATTCGCGGCTGTTTCTCTTCTTTTCACTTTTTTGTTTATATCAAAAACAAAATTCAAGAACACTAAACTAGAAACCTAAAATTAAGGCATGAAGAACAGGATTGAGGTTGTAAAAACAAACCTTTTCCAGGCTCTGATGCCAACTGATGCAATAATAAACTAAGAATGCAAGAAAACAAGATAAAAGCAGACACACAATCATCTACCAAGACTATAAGTAGGAACAAGACCACTTACCTTCTTGAGGAAGCCAAGGAGGACCTATACTATGCAAACAACCCTCAAGACAACTAAGGACTTGCAAATTGCTTGATCAATGGGAGGAACAATTTCAATGTTGATTCACACCAAGTATTGGACAAGATCACACAATGAATTTTGGAGAGCATCAAAGCTTCCGATTTATTCTTAATAATAATGGTAAGGTGCTGAAAATAATGTAGTCTTGAGGCTTATATAGGATGAACAAAAAGGCCATTAATTTGGCTAAATAACAAGTGACCATGCAGGGCCAAATAATTGACATTGTCTTACTCAAGACTAACTACGCAAAGTAACTAATAAGATCTAGTTGAGGCGTTCATTGAGTTCTCGGCCTCAACTAGTACACAACCCTTCTTCTCCAAGGCTAATCAACGCCTTTCTTGTCTTATCCAACATGCTGCCCGCTTCTTCCATCATTGCGCAATCATGGATCTTCATCACCATTAAGAGGATATCATGATGCTCCTTAGCTTGACTCCTCGTAAATGGTCTCGAAGGCACGAACGTAGCTTAATCAGGCTGGCCTGCATCATAGGAGGACTCATCCCGATAAGCAGAATCGAATCAAAATAAGAATGATGCTTCTATATAACAAATCGAAACCATACCTGTAACATCACCATCTAGTGTAGAGGCCTCAACCATACCATATAAAACATATCAATGGGCCGGGCCTCCCCCTCTACGGCGCCCTTTACCCACCTGTCCTCCCTCCAAACTGGCTGTGCAGGTGGAGTAGCAACTCGAATATGGCCTGTAGCATGAGTGCTTTGATGAAATCCGGCCCTCCCGAGTCCGGCCCAATCTCTCATGATGTGCCTAGTATCACCACACTCATAAAAACCCCTCTGCGGGCGTGGCTGCTCGTACTAAGTCTGTGCCGGATTACTGGAATAACCATTGTAGGAACCCTATGTTGGTGGTGCACTAAAAGTTGACTACCCCACATGAGTACCCTGACTCACTGGAGCACCACGAGTAGTCTGAAGTGCGGAATGGACTGGCCGATTTCCCGAGCCTCCGCCATGATGGGTCATAGCTGAAGAGTAGAATCACCGAATCCTTCTGAACCTCGAGACCTCTTGGTCTCATTATCCTCCTTCTCCTCACCCCGATCTATCATCCTGGCAATCCATACCACTTGCTGAAATGGAGTATCACTCAGCAACATTGAGCCGTGCTGAATCTAATATCATAATTGAGCCCCTCAACAGATCTGCAGACTCACTCTCCGATTGTAACCAAAGTAGGTGCACGGGATAACTCACTTAACCTGATGGCGTACTCTGACATCGTCATTTGCCCCAACGCAACTGCTCAAACTCTGTGCGGCACGCATCTCGGAGGGTCTGGGGAACAATCTCCCTCAAAAACATCTCTTATAATGAGCCCAAGTGGGTGGTGCTGCATCGGCTGGTCTACCCTCCTCATAAAGCTGCCACCACTAATATGCTGCCTCCCGACAACTGAAATATAGTAAAAGTAACTCCGCGCACCTCCACAATGACATAGTGCAGAAAATACGGTGATGCTTCTCTAGAAAGCCCTGTCGGTACACAATGATTCCAAAACCAAAGCTCAATGCAGGAGATCCTAACACGGACCGTGTAGCCTAGAATCTCATAAACCACTGTATTTCCTCTGAAGCACCCATAATGCTGCAACTAAGATACCAACTTTGAAGAGACCTTCTGTGAGTTTGAAGTTGTTTCTATAACCTCTTTGATGTTGAAGTATAGAATTATTAATGACGCAGAAATACCGCAAGTCCCAGCATTATCCCATGGAAATGTCAGATCTTAATCATATATAGATTTCGGGGAACCCTTCAATACCACATATACATCGTAGGCTAGGATTGATATAACACATGACCTTGAATCTGATCTTCGGTAGAGGACCGCCACACTTGGCGTGAAGCCATAGGACAGAACATCAGATGATCCATAATACTAACCCTCATAGTTAGTAAAATACCAATCATAAGATACCTCAAATCATCTACTAAGCGCATGTCCATCCTCGTGACAGTCAAACTCGCTTCTTCTAATGCCTTGAATGATAATATGTACCTTTCACTGAGTAGAAATCCCATAAAAACCACATAGTCTCTAATACCACCGACTATCCTCAAATCATCCCACCTCATGACCCTACTACGTTCGCGATGATTAAGCAACCAATTAAATCTTCCCAAGCTCGTACTAATCAACCAAATGCCAGAACCCGCTGCACTCCCACGTGACCAACTAACTAGTCTCTCAATACAACAGCATCCTCAATCTGGAAGACACATTGAGAAAATGTTTTAGCATCCATGGCTCCTTCGTAGCCCATCCGCAGCATCACGAGCCATCGGTGCATAGTTGATACCGAGCGTGCAATATCATACACGACTGGATGCAAAGGAATATTAAATATATGCTTCAAGCCGAATCAATGTGGCATAATAAGGAATGAAAGAAGTGGAGTGTCCTAATGGTCCTGTAGCCTCTCGGAGATAATTACAGACATCTTCGTATCGATCTGCAAGACTCTACTAGACCTGCTTATGACTCGTAACACCTATGAACCTAGAGCTCTGATACTAGCTTGTTACGACCCCAATTTCCCACCTTAGGACATCGTGATGGCACCTAGTCTCTAAGACTATTTAAGCCTACATGATGATTATTAATGCAATCTAACTAACTTAACTGCAATATATTAAATAATATCTGTAACAACATAGCTGAACCAACATCAATTACATAACCTCAAAACCAGTAGTACGAGTCATAAGCCTTTCTAAGAGTCATTAGAAATAACAAGTACATCACTATCCCAAAATAATAGGAACAATGGCTATAAAATACAACAGAAGGTAACTTCAGAGGCTGTGAACGTTAAGCAGGTATACCTTGAAGTCTCCAGTCATGCAGACGTAAATCTCAAACCAACTCGATCATAAGTACCCGGATCTGCACAAAAATGTACAGATGCGTAGCATGAGTACACCACAGTGGTACCTAGTAAGTATCAAGCCTAACCTCGGTAGAGTAGTGACGAGGCCAGGTCAAGAAACCTACCAAACATATAAGCCTATACAGGATATAACATAAAGCTAACAATGGATAGAACAACAATTTAATACCAACAATAGAAGGATCACAAATTTACAACTAACAGTGAAAATAGTAGAAGCACAAATGGCAACAAAAAATGAACAGGTATAGACCAACAACATAGTTAGAACACAAATGAACTATGAATGAGCCAAGTAAGAAAAACCGATGACAACTCAATTAATAAAATCATCCTAATGCATGAGTTACAACAGGAATTACCCAAGGTACCACTCCTCGTAATCTCAAATCATAAGCCACAATTTCCAAATCTTACACAAATAGCACCCCTTGCCCACATTTTTCCAAAAAACTTCTACATGACAAAATCCACGTGCTACCATGTACATTGTATCCATGTGAAATGCAAATTAAGATGTTCAAGATATTTATTTCCATACAACAGGCATAATAACAACCTTGAATAATGTAGGGAGTCAAATGAGAAAATGAATTTATTTTAGAAATCATTTGGGTGAAGAAAATAACATTTTCAAATCAAATAAAATAAAGCATAAGATAAGTTACCGAATTAATTATAGAATTTGTTAATTTTTAGCAAAGCAAAAGCATCAGACAGGGCAAAGATTTTAATTTGAGAAATCAATTAAAGTGAAATATGACAACTATTACGAATAGTGAAGTACCGAATGAAACAACGAGTTTTAACTTAAGAGTCACATAAGGTAAGCATGTTCAATATTCTTTTTATTAAAACCATTATTTTACTAACAACTTAACAGGCTAGGAGCTAATGACTTCGCGTAGTAAATTCACTTGAAAATCAATTCACCAAGAAACCGCAGGAGCACAGATTGAGACATAGAAGTAATACGACTGTTCACGTAGGATGCATGACTCACACAAGACACAACAACAACAACAACAGGTACAACACACGCAACCCGATCCCATCGTATCAACATTTATCAATATCATAATCCTTCCTTATTCCACCATAGTATCAATATACAATATCAAGTATCACGTATACAAACCGTTGTGGCGCGCAACCCGATCCCACCGTATCATCATTTATTAATATCTAATCCTCCCTTATTCCACCCGTTGCGGCGCGCAACCCATCCCACCGTATCAACATAATCAACATCAAAATCCTCCCTTATTCCACCGATGCGACGCGCAACCCGATCAACAAATAATTTCAAATTACAATAACAACCCAATAACTCAATTTACAAGAATTTCTAATATCCAAGGGAATGAGTGCACGACATTAATAAATCACGTAAATATCAAAGGAATGAAACAAATATTACATAAACAATAGGACAAGTAAAGCATGTGACAACAAGGTGTGCAATTAAAGAAGTTAAGACAAGTAGCAAATAGGCAAGGAGTCACGGAAGGGACAAAACAATTCAATATTTTCACAACAAATAGCCCATGGTTCAACCACAATGTGTACAAGAATTTCAACAATAACAAAATGAGTGGCAATACTCAACAAGTAAAGGTAACAAGACAATACGGAAGGCAATAACTTCAACTAAAGCATATAAGAACAAAATAACAAGTAAGAGGTAGAACGAGTGCTAACAACGTCAAATAGAGTATGTAAGAGTAGATTAACAATGAGGGATATCACATGTTATGAAAATTCAATTAAAGGCATGGAAAGAGTCAAGATAATCTAAACCGGTCAAGTACTACATATAGGTCGTGTACGCACTCGTCACCTTGCGTACACGGCTTTCACATAGCACGAATAGCACAATTAACCCAAATACTAAGGGGTAATTTCTCCCACACAAAGATAGGCAAGATACTTCCATCAAAGAATCTAAACCGATACTCTATAATTACCTTCTCGTGTGAAACAACCTTCGGACGGCTCAAATCTAGCTAAAATAACTTTATATCATAAATAGAAATCATAAGAAACAATTCCGAATAATAAAGATCTTTGAAGAAAACTAAAAAGTCAACCCTTGACCCACACCTTAGAACCTGATAAAATTCACAAAATCCAAACACCCATTCCGATACGAGTCCAACCGTACAAAAATTATTCAATTCCGACATTAAATCGGCCTTCAAATCCGCATTTTTCATTTTTAAAGTTTATACTAAAATTCTCATTTTTCTCTCATTCAAATCACCAATTTCATGTTAAAAATAAAGATGGAATCACAAAATATTATCAGATCTAGAAAAAGAACACTTACCCCAAAAAAACATGTGAAACTCCCCTCCAAAATCACCCAAATCCGAGCTCTCTAACTCAAAAAGTGATGAAATATCAAAAGCCCTCGAAATAGAGTACTTATATTCTGCCCAAGCATTTGCACATCGCAATTGCGGAAATACGCATGCGATCGTGAAGGAAAAGCACTGCCGCCATAAAAACACTACGCGATCGCAAAACTAGGGGCTCAAATGCGATGCACCTAAACTTCCAACCTACACGATCACCAAGGGACCACGCGACCGTGATGAATAAAAGCTTGGTCATCCCAGCATGGTCGCCCGCTACGCGAACGCATTGAGTCAACAACCACTGATCCGTGATCACGGACACTATGCGAACACAAAGAAGAAAATGTGGCAAGTCACCAAATACACTACGCGATCACGGCTAACTCTTCGCAATCGTGAAGAAGGTTATTTGACAGCGGCTATCAGCAACTCCAAAACAAGGAGAACTGACCCGTAACCTATCCGAAACACACCCAAGGCCCCCGGAACCCCGTCGAAACATACTAACAAGTTCCATAACATAACGCGGACCTACTCGAGGGCTCAAATTACATAAACAATATTAAAACCACAAATCGCACCTCAAAACGAACTTTATGAACTTATGAACTTTCAACTTCTATAACTCGTGCCGAATCATACCAAATCAACCCGGAATGACGTCAAATTTTGCATGCAAGTTTCAAATAACACAACAGAGCTATACTGATTCCCGAAATCACAATTTGAGCCTTATATCCAAAAAGTCAACTCCCGATCAAAGTGCTCAACCTTCCAAACCTTCAATTTTCTAGCTTTTGCCAAAATGCAGCAAATCAACATACGGACCTCTAAATCCAAATGCAGACACATGCCTAAGTCCTGAATTACCATACGAAGCTATTGGAATCATCAAATATTATTCTGGAGTCTTTTACACAAAAGTCAAACTCCGATTAACTCACACCGCTTAAGTCCTAAAGCAAGAATCATCCTTCCAAATCAATCCCGAATCATCCGAAAACCAAACTCGACCATACACGCAAGCCATGATACATGATACGAAGCTGCTCGAGACCTTAAGCCACCGAACGGGATGCTATTTCTCAAAATTACCGGTCGGATCGTTACACTCATGCACTTGTGGCACCGGTGTGGTCTTTTAGCATTTATGTACTGTTTTACTTATCTTTACTGTCGCTACAGTGACTGAAATTCTCACACTAGTATTTTGTTGAGAAAAGAGTATGTACGGTTGCATGAGATCTTACTTATTTCGTTCTTTTAAAAAGGAAACTTTTATTTTAAATGTAAATAGTGGTAGTTAAATTATAGCTTCACTTGTGGGCTTGCCTAACGGCGATGTTAGGTGCCATTGCGACCTATTATGGGTTTTGGGTCGTGACAGTATGATTTTATTTCGTTTATGATAATTTACACTTGCATACATATGACAAGAGTTGATGATTTATTCTCAACTGTTCATTACATCGCTCGATTGCTTGATCAGTGGATAAATAAGAAAACAAATCTTGAAGTTTAAGTGAATTGATGCTCCAGTATTGTTATAACCCAAAATCCGCCTAGTCACGATGGCACCTAACCTAATCTGCTAGGTAAACCAAATATAATCAACACAACTCAAATCAAGTTATAAGAGACAATAGATGAAATAATTGAACTTTCTATACAAATCCCCAGGACTAGAAGTACAAATCATGAGCATATAAGACTTAGAATTTACAAAAGCTGGTACAAATAAATACATCAGCTGTTTGAAATTTTCATAAAGAGATTAGCAAAATCTAAAGCTGCCAAGGACAAGTGGCAACTATAACCAGAACGCAGGTACATCTTTAATGCGAACTCCCGCCATACATATCGATTCTAGCTCCAAAATCTGCACGCAAGGTGCAGAAGTATAGTATGAGTATAACTGACCTCATGTACCCAATAAGTATATTGTATAACCTCGTTGAAGTAGTGACGAGGCTTTTTAGTAGAGAAGATACTCATTGTTATAACTTGTGTGGTAGACTAGCAATAGAAACAGTTCTAGAATATAAAAGATAAGAGTACAAGGAAACAACTGTGTGAGGCAGTAAATGATTTCTAGAAGAAATCACAGTAGTAAATTCATAACTTTCATAGTGTGAGAAATATACTCAAGATTATCAAATCAAATGGCAGGGCAACACCCTTCATGCATTTACCTCATCCTCACCAAATATATGAATGTAGGTCAAATCATTTGGCATGGCAACACGCTTCATGCATTTATCTCTTCCTCACCGAGCATACGTATAACGGTACCAGCCAAGTGAAAGAAATGCCAATACCAATAACGATAAAGTAGGAGATACATAGGAAGCAATAATGAGCAACTAGTACATATGGGCAACAGTAACAGACTAGATAGAGGGGATAGAAGTAATGATAGCATTTAAGATAGAGGAACATAACCTTTACTAGCTAACATGATAGAATGATTAGATGTAAATATAACAGCCATGAAGGAAAACATGATCTTTATAAGCTTAAATGAATAGAAGGCATGAATAGCTAACATGGTAAAATGCTTATACGAAAATGCAACAAATGAGAAACATCATAGATATAGATATGACAAACAATAAGGAAAGCATGATATTTGCAAGTTAAACATATAGAAGGCATGGACAACACAACAATAATAGAGATAGAGGACAAAGATAGAAAAACAACGATAAGTCACATAGAAAACATAGGTGCATCAGTAACATATCAAGATAAAGGTGTGTATGTATACACAAGGAAACGATATCACCACATAATGCATGTCTCTCGTCCTCGCCTGCCACGGAAACACCATTTGCGCCATGAACACATGATAATGTAAATGAAATGGAACGGCATCACCCTTCGTGCTTTTACTCTCATCCTCACATGATAATGTAAATGGAAACATGATAATGTAAATGAAATGGCACGACATCACCCTTCATTCTTTAAACTCTTCCTCACATGATAATGCATATGCAATGGCACGGCATCACCCTCCGTGTTTTTATTCTCATCCTCACATGATAATGTAAATGGAAATATGATCATGTAAATGAAATGGCACGGCATCACCCTTCGTGTTTTACATTCTTCCTCACATGATAATGTATATGCAATGGTACGACATCACCCTTCATGCTTTACACGCTTCCTCACCAAGTACATGTATATTAATGACAAGCAAGGCAAGAAGCATGAATAACATCAAGGAGAGTGATCAAGCGAATATTCCAAATGAACAACAATCACAGCTTTCAAGCCAATAACAATTCAATAAACCTCAAGAACCTTATTATTCAACTATTTCAACAAGTCTCAAAGATGATATTCAACTCAAGTATAGAATCCAATATTTCAAGAACAACAGTCGTAGCGATATATTTGTGGTTAAGTATAACAATGACCAAATTTAGCATATCAATAATTTCATAAAAGCCTTTCAAATTTTAATCAAATTATAGTAAGCTAAATCATGGTTTCTAGCACTTAATTTCATATTTATAGTAATCTAGAAGTCAAGAAAGACATGAAACAAGAAGGTCACATAATTCTACAAGGCACAATTAATCGTATAATTTACACTCGAGCGTGATTAACCTTGGAACATGTATATACGCTCGTCACCTCATATATGCATCACCCCCTCGTGTAGCAAAAAATATCAATTAGCAAAAAAAATTCTCCGAACAAAGTTAGGCAAGACACTTACCTCAAACAAGCCAAATCGATACATTAGAAATACCATTCCGCTCAAATCATCCTCCGAACAGCTCGAAACTACCCAAAAGCAACTCAAAATGATCAAATAATGCCATAGGAAGCAAACCCAATAGAAAAAGATCAAATCTTTACACATTTACACAAAGTCAACCAAAAAGTCAAACCCGAGCCCGCACCTCGGAACCCGACAAAACTTACAAAATTTGATAACCTATTCATTTACGAGTCCAACCATACTAACTTCACTCAAATCCGACTACGAATCAATTTTCAAAACTCAACAACTCACTTTAGGAAAGTTTAGACAAAAACCCTCAATTTCTCTTTTGAAATCATCAATCGAATGCCAAAAATGAAGATGGAATCATGGAATATAATCAAAACCGAGTGAAAAACACTTACCAATACATGTGATAAAAATCCTCTCCAAAGTCGCCCAAATCTGAGCTCCAAAACCATGTGAGAAAAAGTGACAAAATTCCGGTATAAGTAAAAAAAATGCAGCAGTTGTTATAGCTCGAATCAGATCCTATATGACCCCGAAACTCATATTTGATAAGCCCAACATAAGCCTTGCGATATTATACCCAAGATAGCCTTTTGAATCACCCAAGTTGGCCTTAAAATGAGGGAGATATTATATTTTGAAGTTTTAAAGGAAGTCTGAAAATTTAAGAGACAAAAATGACATTTTTGTAATTATTTTACACTAGAAAATCAGCAACAAAAGAATCTACGTTTTAGCTCCAAAAACTCATTCCGAACCTCCTGAACACAAACAATATATGCATTTCAATCATAAAACACGTTACAAACCTGCTAGCGCACTCAAAACACCGAAAAGAGGTCATCTTCACCCGATATTTACCATGGTCAATCTCCAAAACCTTAACTAGTTTCTCAACCAATGATCCAAACCACACCCGAGCCCCTCGGGACCCCATCCAATCATACCAAAAAGTACAAATACTTTATCCAAACTTATCCTAAGCCTCAAAACACCCACGGGTACATCACAACAAACAATCGAGGCTCAAACTGAATAGTATTTCTCTTAAGTTGTTAAATCTTCATTCTTTCAAAGGAGTGTCTGAATCACACTTAAACCCTTCAGATTACTTCTAAATTTTGCACACAAGTTCAATTCAACTATATAAACCTATCCAAGGTATCGAAACACCAATTAATATCAAATAACATCAAAGTCAACTCTTTGTCAAACTTATGAACTCTTAAGTTCTTCCAATTGCAAACTTTAGACGAACAGTGTCGAATCCTTCCAGGAACCTCCAAAACCGAATCTGAACATACGTACAAGTCAAAAATCATCATACAAATCTATCGGAATCATAAAATCTCAATTCCAAGTCCGTTTTGCCCAAAAGTCGAACCTTTGTCAAGTCTTCCAACCTAAAGCTTCCAAATCGAGAGTCATTCTTCCAATCAATCCCGAACCACTTGAAAACTAAAACTGACCATACACCCAAGTCATAATATATCATATGAAGCTATTCAAAGTCTCAAACCACCGAATGGAACTCTAGAGCTCAAAACGTTTGATCCGGTCGTTACATTCTCCTCCACTTAAACATGCGCTCGTCCTCGAACGTGCCAAGAGTCGTTCCAAAGCCATCAAATCACTGTGTAAACTCACCATGGACAAACCCAGAGGTGATCCCACTTCACCCTAATCCATATAAGCATGTCAACACAACATAACTGAAGATCCTTACTTCAATCTTAGTCCGTAAAGCTTAGAACCAAGTTTCCAACATCTGGAATTCATTACAAGACCCGAATCTCGCATCTAAACATTGTAAGTCGAAACAATTTTTATCAAGCCATAACCATAACCCAAGATATTATCACATGATATACCACATAACTCGCATACTCGTAGCAATAATTTTCGATCGTAGTAGCTGCCCAAAAGACAAATCCAGTACCGCTAGTAAATCTCATATCAAATAAAATCTTGTTCAAAACCTTCATACACTGTTGATGATGAAAGAAACACGCAAAAACTCAAAACCACTCATCAAATCAATAATTAAAGAAGCTCCCTCGTCCTACAAGGACTATAGCCAACTTCTGAGTGGAAATATGGTGTCCTTCTCCCAAACATTCCTCAACCCAATACGATAGTGCAATATCAGGCCTAGAAATCTCATCTCCGCCAACACAAGTAGCCCAACCGACTAGTCATACGAAAGCCATATGGAGCCCCACACAACGCGGTCCCGTACACCAAACAAGTAATAATTCAGACATGACGGATAATAGTAAGAAAGATAAATAAGAAGGCTACAAAGCAAGTTAAGCAGGAAAGTTATTTTTAACATTTTCCTATGAACTATTTTCAACAAAGTGAAAGTAAAATACACGAAATAAGCATAAGGAGTTACATTTGATCACAGTACCCTTGCGGCGTGCAACCCGATTCAATCATATTAATCCACATAGGGGTACCCTTTGAGTCATAATGCTCGGGCTCACAGAGCACATGTGCGTCAACATCAAGCACGAGAGAGTACCCAAATATAATTGTGGGAAGATGATTAGGCACAAACAATACTGAGAAAGATAAGTACAACTATGGTGCAATAAGCAAGTCATCATCATGAGGGCCATCTTGCCCATAACATCATAAGGCCGCAACAGAATTACAATATGCGTGCGAATAATCATGTAACCCTCACAACCCATCATAGAATAAAAGAGAAACACATAACATATACCAATGTGCGAATAACATCCATTCCGGCCGATGATATACCTGTGGTAAAAATTGCGCAAGAGCAAGCAAATCCAATCCGATACAGAATACACATTCTCATTAGGCTCACAAATAATCCCCAAACCAAATTTTGATCATTCCCAAACAGGTAAATAACCTTCAAAAAGTCCATAGCAACCTTTCCATAACACATACCATCAATTATCTGACCCTCAACATTTCTTACACAATTCGCAATCAAGGAATAGTCTGCCTATGAGAAAATCCAGTCTCTGAACCTCATGAATACCAGAATCTCCATATCCAATCTCTACACCACTACTCAAATGGTTGATACGTCGCTCATACCCCATCACCTTACAGAAAAATACACACAAGTCAACACACAATGCACCTACCAACATACGCACTTTCTTCCGGCGATATCAAATAGCGCCAACATTCTCTTAAACATTTGAAATCATCCTTGCCATCAAGAAGTCATATCCTTCCTTTCAAAACTAAAGCGAACCTTGAACTCGCAACTTACAAACCCACACGGCGCACCGCCAATAATGCTAACTCGAGAAAATATGAAAATCTCAAAATCAACTCTTAATCACAAGCAAGTTGAAAAGCTCATCAACCGAGAATCTTTTATTTAGCTCAATCCAGGAGAACATCACCACATGCAATATAACTTTTATAACAGTAGAAAACATCACCTCTGGGGCGTGGCCATAACCATGGTGAATTCTTCGGAACTCATTAACATATAATCAAGTCATCAGAATTGATCAAATCATGCATACTACCAACCCAAAAATAACTCAATCTGATATGCTCACTCTGAAGGAACATTTTGCGAATCCGAAGCCTTTTCTTCCATCTCTCCAATATTTCCAGGTAAAACCATTCTTGACATAGAAGTGTTGCACCCTATTTTGCACCGGTCAAGACAGGATTCAACTTTTGGTTTCTCTGTTGTTGATGAAAGAGAGTCGACACCCAATATTTAAAGGTATACTAAGGTACCTATTTAATTACTAAGTCATATTTTTATTAGTCTACTAACCGGTGAGATTATGGGTAAGGGTTCTTTTTATTCTAAGGGGAAGGTTAGGCATCTCTTAAATCTACCTAAGGTAGCTCCATAGAATTTAGACTAAGTTTGGGATTATTTACTTATAAAAGGCTTTGACTAGTGATAAGGAACGCTGCTTATAATATACCCTGAGTATGATATTGATAGAAAGAATGCGAGGTCCTAAAGGGATATGTGATTATGAAGAGGTTCATAAGAGATATTAAAAGGTGTCTTGAAATTAATATATAAGTGGTTTAGATTTATAAGTTTATAAAGTAGGATTGAATTATTAAAATACTTTGATTTAGGGGGCAGTTATTTACACACTTCTAAAAGGATGTTTTGTAAGAAAGTGTATCGAGAATTACCTTAGATTCAGAGGATTTTCAAATAATGGAGTTATTTACCGAAAATTTCTTAAAGGCGACAATACTTCGAAGTTCTGATATTCCTTTTGAAAACGAAGCTAAAATCTAATTTTGTTTCCTTTTTGAAATAGAGCTGATGTTTTACCAAGTTTTGGATTTCAAAATCTTTAAAAGAAAGAAGGATGAGTGAAAAACATAATGATTAGCGAGAAGATTATAATTAGTGAGTTAAGGGTCTACTTCTAACTAATTTCCCTTTGCAATCCTATGTTGTGTAAGGCTTGACTAAGTTCATAAGATACTAAGGCATGAAAGAAAGGTATATGTTCTAATATATGAGTGATATATGCATAAAAGATAAAACAACAATAAAGACATAACAAATACAACTAACATTAAACTAGTAGAAGCAGTAAACTAAATTAATGAGGCAGTAATAATGATAAAGGAGTTGAGGGACCAGTCTCTATGATTGAGCCTCAAGAAGGTAGGCCAACAGTAAAGAAAAGCGAACATAGCTGACTTCGAACTCCTGGACGCGGTTCAATAAGGTTGGTATTGGGCATGAGTTCACCAAGAACTCATAGGCCCAAATAGATGTATATGTCACAAATAAGAAGGTCATTAGCCATATATTCCATATATATTTAACATATTCTAATTACAAATAATACCTTGATGTACATAAAAACTACACAAATAGATAGTTGAAGCAAGAATAAGATTAATATGGTAGAGGAAATTATACATTGATTTTACGACCTTGCACTAATTTGTGCAAGGTTTGTTGATTGATAGAGTTTAGGGGCCGACGAGAGAATAGAAAGAAAGGGAAAGAAGGACGGCGGTTCAAAGGGAAAAAGATTAGAGTTGTGGGAGATAGGGGTTGGTCGTCTCTGAGTTATGGTTGAGAGATTTGATCTGGGCCGTTGATCTTTTGGATCAACGGTACTGATATTAGGATTTTGTAGTTTTTATGGGGAGTTTTGGTGTCCGATAGATCTTATTGATCTAACGGTGAGGATTAAGTCTTCTGAGAGTTTTAAAATTAAAGAGAAAATAGAGTTAAAATTCTGGACCGTTGATCTAAGAAATGGACGGCCCAGATGATTTGTGTTTGTTTTGTGAGTGCGGGAGAGGGGTGAAGTGGAGGTCGTGATTGGTTGAAGGTAATGGTAAGGATTGCCAACATAGATTGGGAGGATTGTTTGGTTGGGTATTTTCGGACATGGGCTCGCATTTGGGCCAAAATTAATTTAAAAAATGGTCAAATTACATTTGATTCAAGAATTGTACTTGTAGGATTTTCGTCTTTAACCCTTTGAAAATAAATTTAAATAAACTTAACTATTTCAATAAAAATGTGAAAATTATAATTACTATATGTTACTAATTATTTTAATTATTTATCTATAAATGTCAAATATTTTGAATTATAGCACTAATTTCAAACTATTAACATAGTAGCCTAATTCATTGGAAATTAAAGAGTAATTTTGTCAAATTATAAAGCCTATGTAGTGCATATGCAAAAGTTATTTTTATAATAGTGAATACATTTGTAATTACATAATATTAGTACTATGTGATTAATTTTGAAACTAATACTTAATTAATTTATAAAAATAGATATTCATTAATAGAAAAATACTTTTAAAGTATTTATTATATATTGTTAAGCTTGAATAAATTAATTTTAAAAGGGAGGGTCAAAATTGACCGTCAACAACTGTTGCTCTTTGACCGGAGATGATGAAAGAGTTTTCGGGCAAAGAAGGTAAGTAGACTAGTTCCTACTTGTTGTCTTGATAATTCATAAAGCGTCTTGCTTCTATCTTTTGTTTTCTTGTTTCCGCGTTTAATATTGCATCAGTTGGTATCAGAGCAACTTTTGTTTATATTGCATCAGTTGGTATCAGAGCTTGGAACGGGTTTGTTTCTACAATCCCAATCCTGTTCTTCGTACCTTTGTTTTAGGTTCTAATTCTTAAATTTCATTTTGATAAATTTAAAAATAAAAAAAAAAACGTGACCAAAAAAAAAAGAAGAAAGAAAAACCGAAAGTTGATAGTTGATTGAAGTTGTTAAATCATCTAAGGATTGAAGTCTTGCAGATTAATTGATAAAGAAACGTTCTTGAACCAAATCTTGAAATCTTGAAACTCTAGTTGAAATTTTGAAGGTGCACGATTGAATCTTGAAAATCTTGAAGTTCTTAGGGTTAAAATTGTAGTTCTTGAAGAGTTTTACGTTGTTCTTGAAGAGGTTCTTGAATCCTCAAGCGTTCTTAACAAGATTGCCTTGAATTCTTGAAGTTCTTGAACTTTAATTTGTTGTTCTTGAAAGAGTATTGTTGAAAAACGTGGAAGAGGGCCTAAAAAGTGTAAGGGAGGCCGAATTTGGGAGGAGAAAGAGGAGGAATAGGAAACCCTGATTCTAGTCCAAGGAGGAAACAACTCCCAATCCAAAAGGGAGAAGTTTCAAGGAGTGAAATTCTATTTGGACAAGGAGAGGAGGGGCGAATTTTTGTTGGAAAAGGAGAAGGGGGGCAGAAAATCCTAAGGGCTAAGGAGAAGAGAATTGGTCTTCTCCAAACTAAAGTGGGAAATCTTCTAAAATTTCCTTATCTCTTCTATTTCGAATTTCCTTCTTTGATTGCATTAATTCTAATTAGTAATTCTTAGGTAATTTCCTACTTAAGAAATTACTAATCTTTGAGCTTGTAGGACCTCGTGCTAAAACTCAGAATTTCCACTTTCGTAGATAATTCTTGGCTTCTTGTGCTCACTTAAAAAGTTGTCCGCCTATCGAGTCACATAATTTCACTCACCCCGAAGAAAACTATAGATCTTGTGGACTTAAAAGGTTGCTAAGGAACTTGGTCAATTAGAGGAAGCCAATTTGAAGACAAGTGCGAAATCCTACCCGAAAATTTGAGTGAACCCGAGAGTCATTCAAAAAGGTGAGAGAGAGTACTTTGACTAACTTTAACACATTCTCTAGTCTTGTTTCTTTTGCATCTACATGGCTACGGAGGGAGAAAAGGTTGTGACTGACATTACTTTGGCCAACCTCTTGGCCGAAGAAAGGGCAATTAGCGCCCGAGTGGAGAACATTGAAAGATCCTCTAGCAATCAGAAGCATGCCGGAGAAGGAACTAGTGACGGTTCCACCGTTAGACCCGAGCAGCTCGTGGAGTTAGCTTGCCAAAACGAGCTGAGGGACGGAGGTGCTCAAAATGTCAGGACCATGAGAATTCCCCAGGGTGTCATACCACTATTAATGCCAGCTCGGAGAAACATAGCACCCGTCGGGGACATGAGAGCAGCCCGAGAGGATGATCAACCCGAGTTTGAGAAATTTGAAGATGATGATTTGGGGCCACGGAATCTGAGAGTAGGGCAACGGAATCGAGGCCGAGACTACATGGGAAGACGTGGTTATGATCATGCTCCGAGAGGGAAGCTTAGAGGTTTTGGTGGAAGGAACTTAAAGTATGAGTTTGACGAGTATGCTGAGCATTATGAGGACTTCCAACCAATCTTACCAAACCGAGGGGGCCGAGACCATGTTCGAGGCAATGGGTTGAACAGCGTCAAGGTTACTATCCCTGCTTTCAAAGGAACTAGTGATCCTAACTGATTTTTAGAGTGGAAGCGTCAAGTTGAGCGGATATTTGAAATTAATGATATGTCTGAGGAGAAGAAGGCTACTTATGCCATTGCTGCTTTCGATTCCTATGCTTCTACTTGGTGGGAGGCTGAGAAAAGATCCAGAGTTAGACATAACCAGCCTGCACGCATAACCTGGGTGGAATTGAAGCAAATAATGACTCGTAAATATGTGAACCCACGGCACAAGCAAGAACAGTTACGGAAGTTGTATGATTTGAAACAAGGGTTGAAGTCCATGGAAGAATACTATGATGACTTTGAGAAGATTCTTCTATCACTTGACATGGAAGACGAAGAAGAAGAAGAGGCTATCATCCGATTCAAGAATGGGTTGGATAGTGATATCTCCAATCAGTGAGGCTACATGTGTTCATTGCTCTTCATGATGTGTTCTTAGCTGCCATTGAAGCCGAAAAGATTATTAAAGAAAGCCGGGCAGCTCGATATAGAGGGGGTTCCGATTCCACTATCATACATCAAAACAAAGAGTGGAAGACGCCGAACACTTGGGGAGCAAGTCAAACCCGAGAGCCTATAGCAAGCCAAAACCAAGAGCCTAAGAAGCTAGCCCAAGCTGTGGCACCTAGGGTTGAACCTAAGGGGTCCGGAGGTAATTCTAAGACTCAACTCAATTCTCCTAGTGCATCTTCTTTTCAGTGTGACAAATGCAAAGGCTATGGACATTTCGCTAAGGATTGTCCAACACGGAGGACCATGTTAATTCTTGATGATGGTACTGTGTGTGAAGAAGAAAGTGAAAAGGAGATTGAGGAAGATAAGGGGGCATAACTAGTTAAGTGCGGCGAGGAAGAGTTAGAAGAAGAGGGTGTGAATATGCTCTTAGTGGTACGTAGTAACTTGAGCACTATGAGCATACAGGAGGAAGGAGATGTGCAGCGTGCGAACTTGTTTCATGCTAGATGTAGGGTGAAAGGAAAGGTGTGCTCGATGATAATTGATTCCGGAAGTTGCACTAATGTAGTAAGCCACAACTTAGTGACTCAACTTAGTATACCTACGAAGAAACATCCCCATCCTCTCGATTGTAGTGGTTGAGTGAATGTGGTGAATTTAAGGTAGTAAAGCAGGCACTTATTAAGTCCAAGGTGGGAGCTTGTCAAGATGAAATCTTGTGTAATGTAGTGCCTATGCAGGCGTGTCATTTACTATTGGGCAGGCCTTGTTTGATAGATGTGTTGATCATGATGGAAAGGCCAACACTTATACGGCCAAGCTGGAGGGCAAGAGTTATGTACTTAAGACCTTAACACCGCAACAGGTTAGTGATGATTACAAACGCATGCGGGAACTAAAAGAGACGGCTAGAGCTAAGGCTCCAATGGAGCCCAAATCCGAAGCCATGACCAATGCTAATACATCGAACCTGTCAGGTAATATTTGTGCCATGATGCAACCAGGTGAGTATTTGAGAGGTAATGATAGTTCTAAACTCTTAATTTGCCTAATTCATAAGGGTGTTTACTTGAGCTCTAATGATGAAGTTTCTACTAACGTTCACCCCTTGCCTAGTGTTGTTAGTAATGTTTTGCAGGAATACAGGGATATGTTTCTCGAGGAGATGCCGAGTGGACTACCTCCATTGAGGGGGATAGAACACCAAATTGACTTTGATCCGGAGTCACAAATTCTGAACAAACCCACATATCGAAGCAATCCACAGGATACTAAGGAGTTGCAACGACAAGTGGATGAGCTATTGACTAAGGGGCTAGTTCAAGAGAGTCTAAGTCCGTGTGCCATACCCGAGATCTTGGTTCCAAAGAAAGACGGCACCTGGAGGATGTGTGTTGATTGTCGAGCCGTCAACAAGATAACGGTAAAGTATCGTCGTCCTATCCCTAGGTTAGATGACATGCTAGATGAGTTATGCAGTTCAAGTGTGTTTTCTAAGATTGATCTTAGGTCCACTTACCAGCAAATCCATATGAAACCGGGTGATGACTGGAAAACTGCATTCAAGACCAAGTTTGGTCTATATGAATGGTTGGTGATGCCTTTTGGTCTCTCCAACGCACCTAGTACGTTCATGCGATTAATGAATCATGTGTTTAAACAGTTTCTTAATAAGTTTGTGGTTGTCTACTTTGATGATATCCTGATTTATGGTAGAAGTTTAGATGACCATGTTGATCACTTAAGGCAAGTATTTGAAGTATTAAGAGCCGAAAAGTTATATGTTAATTACAAGAAGTGTGCCTTTTGTGTAGAGAAACTTGTATTTCTAGGATTTGTTGTAAGTGTTAATGGTGTTGAAGTAGATGAATCTAAGGTAGAAGCTATTAGAGACTGGCCTACTCCTACTACTGTTTCACATGTTAGAAGTTTCCATGGACTAGCTAGTTTTTACAGGCGCTTTGTTAAAGACTTTAGCACCATAGCAGTACCACTCACGGAGTTGGTGAGAAAAGACACGCCTTTTGTGTGGGGGGAGCCGCAGGAGGGTGCCTTCCAAGAGTTGAAACATAGGCTTAGTTCTACCTTGTTGTTACAATTACCTGATTTTAGTAAGGCGTTTGAAATTGAGTGTGACGCCTCGGGGGTGGGAATTAGAGGTGTTCTTATGCAATTTGGGAAGCCTATTGCCTATTTTAGTGAGAAGTTGAAGGGGGCTGCCTTGAATTACTCTACGTACGACAAAGAGTTGTATGCCCTCGTGAGAGCTTTAGCTTATCGGCAACCTTACCTATGGCCTAAGGAATTTTTAATTAGGAGTGATCATGAGTCACTCAAACATCTTAGGGGTCAAAAGAAACTAAATAAACGACATGCCAAGTGGGTAGAGTTCATTGAGAGTTTCCCTTATGTGATTCATTACAAGAAGGGAAAGGAGAATGTAGTAGCTGACGCACTATCTAGGAAGTTTTATTTGGCTATCACATTAGCATCTAGGTTGATGCGTTTTGAGAGTATTAAGTATATATATGAGCATGACCCTAAACTTAAGAGTGTGTGTGATGCCATAACTAGTGGGCAGCGGATTGAGAAGTATCAGTGGCATGATGGGTACCTTTTTAAGAAGGGGAGAGTTTGTATACTCGAGTCCTCGTGGCGAGAGTTGTTGGTGCGTGAGGCGCATTGTGGGGGTTTGATGGGACACTTTGGGGTAGACAAGACATTAGCTATATTAGGGGAACAATTCCATTGGCCTAAGATGAGGCGAGATGTCAAGAGAATATGTGGAGCGTGTTTTGAGTTTAAAAGAGCTAAGTCTAGGTCTAATAATCATGGTTTGTATACTCCCTTACCCGTTCCTACTAGTCCTTGGGTAGATATTTCGATAGATTTTGTGATGGGGCTGCCGCAATCTAGGGGTGGTCATGATAGCATTTATGTGGTTGTTGATAGGTTTTTTAAGATGGCTCATTTCATTCCTTGTAAAAAATGTGATGATGCGCAACATGTTGCTTCTTTTTTCATTGCTAATGTGTTAAAGTTGCATTGTGTGCCTCGAACTATTGTTAGTGATAGGGATGCTAAGTTTTTGAGTCAGTTTTGGAAGTATTTGTGGGGTGCTATTGGCACCAAACTGTTGTTTTCTACATAACATCATCCACAGACTGACGGTCAAACTGAGGTTGTTAATCGCACCTTGGGAGCTCTTCTCCGAGCTTTGACCAAAGGGAAGTCCGGCACTTGGGCTGACCGATTACCTATTATGGAGTTTGCATATAATAGAACTGTTCATCGCATGACTAGCATTACTCCATTTGAATGTGTTTATGGTTTTAATCCTTTGATACCACTTGATCTTGTTCCTTTGCCGAGAGATGGAGTTATTAGCGTTGATGGAGAAAACCGGGCAGCCGCATTGCTCAGATTGCATGCTAAGGTGAAGAAAACTTTGGAGGACGCTTATGAAAAGGTAGCGATCAAGAAGAATAAAGGAAGGAAAAAGCTGGACTTAAAGAGAGGTGACTGGGTTTGGGTGCACTTCCGAAAGGAAAGATTTCCGAACCATAGGAAAGGGAAGTTGGCTCCGCAGGGAGATGGACCATTTCAAGTGTTGCAGAAGATCAATAATAATGCTTATGTCATAGATCTGCCTGATGATTATGCTATTTCTAAGAATTCAATGTCACTGACTTGACTCCTTGTGTTGCTTTGAAAGATGAAGAAGGTTCGATTTCGAGGACGAAATCTTCCTAAGAAGGGGTGGATGATGCAGGTCAACCTGATCATGGTACGTTTAAACCTTCATGACCATTCACGAGAAGTCAAGCTAAAGAGCTTCATGATGCACATTTGATGGTGAAGAAGAGCCATGTAATTCTATGCACTTAGTGAAGATTAGCGTGTGATGTAAGGCTAGAAAGTCACTAATTCTTACTTGTTTTGGAGTCTTGCGTGACTAGTTCTTAAACTTAGCCAAATTGTGGCCTTTTTGTTAGTTATTTGTTTCCTAGTTGATTTAGATTAACTAGTTATTCTTTTCCTATTTGATTTAGGTTAACTAGTTATTCTTTTCATATTTGATTTAGGTAAAGGCTCATTCTATATAATCCTAAAGACTACATTATTTCAGCACCTTACATTAATTTTCCAAAGAAATTTTGGCCAAGCCTTTGTGCTTCCAAACGTGTGACTTTAACTTGTCCAATTTTTGTGTGATTCAAAATTGAACTTGTTCCTTTGTTTGATCGAACAATCTGCAAGACAATCGTTGTCTTGAGGGTTGTTCGTATAGTATAGGTACTCCTTGATTTCATCAAGAAGGTAAGTAGACTAGTTCCTACTTGTTGTCTTGATAATTCATAGAGCATCTTAATTCTATCTTTTTTTTTTGTATTCGCATTTAATATTGCATCAATTAGGCCTCATGTAGCTCTGGATTAAGAACTTTAGGGAAGCGGCATTCTTATGAATTGCCCCAGTATCGTATGGTGACGATACGGCGAGACGAAAGATTGGTCACTCATGATGGCATGAATTTTGCGGCCTGATTTGAATGATTCAAAATTTTGAGCTCACTGGTCATCTTAAACCCAAGGTTGAATAGGAAGAATCAAAGTCGTACCACAAATGGAAATACGAAACGCAAGGTCCAAACTCATCACGCAGGAAATAACCCATCGGCTGTACTCAAATCAACACCTTACCATGAACCCACCATAATCATAACACTAGGCCACTAGCCAGCCTTCCCAAGTCTGTGCTTACCAACTAGATACAAGAATGGGCCTCGTACCACAAATGAACGACTGAAAGATCTATCACTGCATCTGCTCCCAAGTCTAGACAGCACTTTGCGATGATAATCAAGCGTTCATAGCCCTTTGTAATCCATCGCAGCATCACAAACTGCCGGCGCATAAAGATTACCAAGTGCCCAACACCGCATATGATAGATAAGAAGAATCAAAGTCATAGGTTTCAAGTTGAAACAAGGCCGTACGATAAGGAAAGAAAGAAGGAAATTTTCCTAAATGCCCTGTAGCCTCTAGAAGATAGGTATAGACATCATCATACCGATCTAGAAGACTCTACTAAACACTTGCTCATGACTCGTAAAACCTATGAACCTAGAGCTCTGATACCAACTTGTCACGACCCAAAATCCGCCTAGTCGTGATGGCACCTAACCCGACCCACTGGGTAAGCCAAATACAATCAAATCAACTCAAATCAAGTAATAAGAGACAATGGATGAAATAATTGAACTTTCTATACAAATCCCATGATGGTAGTACAAATCATGAGCGTCTACGACTTAGAATTTACAAAACGTGCATTTATCTCTTCCTCACCGAGCATACGTATAACGGTACCAACTACGTGAAAGAAATTCCAATAACAATAACGACAAAGTAGGAGATACACAGGAAGCAATAACGAGCAATGCATTGCATATGGGCAACATTAACAGACTAGATAGAAGGCATAGAAGTAATGATAGCATTTAAGATAGAGGAACATACTTTTTACTAACTAACATGATAGAAGGTTTAGATGTAGATACAACAGTGATGATGAAAAGCATGATCTTTATAAGCTAAACAAATAGAAGGCATGAATAACTAACATGGTAGAAGGCTTATACGAAAGTGCAACAAATGAGAAACATCATAGATGCAGATATGACAAACAAGAAGGAAAGCATGATATTTGCAAGTTAAACAGATAGAAGTCATGGACAACACAACAACAATAGAGGTAGAGGACAAAGACAGAACAACAACGATAAGTCACATAGAAAACATAGGTGCAACAGTAATAACTCAGGATAAAGGCATGTATGTATATGAAAGGAAAGGATATCACCATATAATGCATGTCTCTCATCCTCGCCTGCGCAGAAACACCCTTCATGCCATGAACACTTGATAATATAAAAACATGATAATATAAATGAAATGGCACGGAATCACCTATCATGCTTTTACTCTTATCCTCACATGATAATGTAAATGGAAACATGATAGTGTATAGAAAATGACATGGCATCACCCTTCGTGCTTTACACTTTTCCTCACATGATAATGTATATGCAATGGTACGGCATCACCCTTCGTTCTTTAACTCTCATCCTCACATGATTGTCACGACCCAAAATCCATTGTAGGTCGTGATGGCACCAACGGTGATTAATCAACTTAGTTATTCATTTTATTATTTTTAAAATCATGAATCCCATTAAATAAGTAGAGTAAAATTGGGTACTCGTAGAAAAACCGTGATTTTATTTTCCAATTTTTGGATAAAATATAAATTACAAGGTGAAATGACAACAATTACGTGAACTACAATAATGAACATCTAGTAGGAACCCCAAAACACGGTGTTACAAGTGTATGAGCATCTACGAAGGAGTACAATAATAATACAACATCTGTCTGGAATACAAGTTAGATAGAAGAATATAAATAACTCTGATGGAGACTCTGTATCCCGTGGATGGTAACATGGAATGCAGCTCTCGGTAAAGTCCCCACAATAGTCGGGCCCTTGCGCCAAAAAGACCACCAGATATATATATACACCTGCACAATAAGTGCAGCAAGTGTAGCATGAGTGCGTAAATCAATGCGTACCCAGTAAGTATCTAACCTAACCCCGAAGCAATGACGAGTTGACGCCAAAAATTACTAGAGGTCTAATAAAGCAGTATGCTAAATCCCAAACAGATATGAAGCACAACAGTAATAGTAGGAAGAAACAATAACCAACATAACCTCTTAAAATTCTTTTAACGATATAAACTTCTGAATTTTGTATCCTATCTCAACAGCTCAGAAAATATCCAGTGCTAATATCAAATGAATAAGAAATACCATATACAATGCAAGGCATCAGTGGAAGGAAAAATCTCATGAATATTCGAACTGCTAGCGATATAATGCACGATTATGCTGAGGTCGTACAGCCCGATCCTGGAAGGAATATGATACTACCGAGGCGAATGTCCCGATCCCATCATAACATGTACACTGCCGAAAGTCGAGTGGCACGAACCATAGATGCATCTATTATACAACCGAGGCGAACAGCCCGCTCCCATAAGAGTGTGGTACATGATCTTGCCGAGGCGTTCGGTCCGCTCCAGAAGAAAGGAAAGGAAATTCGAATTACGTCACGTGCTTACGATACAGTATATGAACACAAAGTTAGTGTAACCTTTACCGATTCTCAAATAACTTGCCAACAACTCAAGATGATAATGCTCGGCCTAATATATATGTAATATCTAAATCAAGTTCAATGATAAATTCAACTAATTAAGCTAGCAGAAATAGTTCAAATAATTCAAAAATTACATGGTAAAGTTCTAAGTCTACCCGAACATAAATATGCTTTAGCCACGTATAGACTCTCGTCACCTTGTGCGTATGTAGCAACCACAACTAGTAGCACATAATAATTACATCACCTAGGGGGTGGTTTCTACCTCATAAGGTTATACAGGAGACTTACCTCGCTCCGAAGTTTCATAAGCGACTCCAATGCTACTCTATCACCTCAAACCAATGCCCGTCGCTCCAAAACTAGTCAAACAATGTGCAAACCAATAAAAATATACTCTAATACTCATAATAGATCAATTTATAACAATTCCCAACTACACTTGAAAAGTCAATAAAGTCAACGCTCAGGCCTATATGCCCGGATTTCAAAAATTGTTGAAAATAGATATTACCCATAACTCATATGCTCTATACCAAGAAAATCATCCAATTGTGTCAATGAATCGGTCCTCAAATCAAGGATTTAACATTTCTCAACTTTGGGGCTCAAAATTCTAATTTCTACGGATAAAAATATAACCAACTGAAATAATCGTGGAGAAACATCAAAATAAAGGTCCGATATTTATTTCCGCGTTAATAGAAGAACAACACTGCAAAATCACCTCAAACGGAGCTCTAGAACTCAAGATATGCCCAAAATACTAAAATTCTCGGTTTAAAACACTGTCCAGGTGATTTTTCTTCATCGCCTTCGTGGGAAACCTTCGCATTCGCGAAGAGAAATTTTTCGCGTTGACCGGTCATCCTAGAAATCCTTCTTCGCATTCATGGAACCTCTCTCACGTTCGCGAAGAATAAAGCTTCGCACCAAAAACCAACAATTTTGTCCGACATGGAAATGGGCATAAATCTCTCATACAATATTGGAATTCTATGATTCTTTTTGCTATGGCTCCGTATCTATGATTCGGATCTAATGGTTCAACCCAATCACAAATCAAAGGTCGTAATGCATAATGTAGTGCCCATTATTCCTAAACGAACGACGCCGAAACATCAAACAAGAGCGTGACACAACCCAAACACACCTGAGGCCTCCGGGACCTCGTCTAATTACACAAACCAATTCCAAAATATAACACGAACCCGCTCAAGGCCTCAAATCACACCAAACAACATCAAAACTATGAATCAATGATCGAAATCTTTCTTTAAACTTCCAAACATTCAAACTTCGACGAACGCGTCCGATTCATACTTAAATATTTCGGAATGATGCCAAACTTTACGCACAAGTCATAAATCACGATACGAACCTATTCCAAGGCTTGGAACCTCAAACGGACATCGATAACATGAAATTCCACTTCAAATAAAACTTAAGAAATTCTAAAACCTTCAAAATGCCAACTTTCCATATTAAGCGTCGAAATGCCCCCGGATCGCACGATACTCAACCCGTACATACGCCCAAGACCGAAATCATCATACGAACCTATTGGAATCTTCAAATCCCGATTTCGAGGCCGTTTACTCAAAAGTCAAACCATGGTCAACTCTTCCAACTTAAAGCTTCTGAAATTAGAATTTTCTTTACAAATCAACTCAGAATTTCCCGAAATTAAATTCCGACCACACATACAAGTCATAATACAAGAAGTGAAGCAACCCAAGGCCTCAAAACGCCGAACGACGCGTTAGAGATCAAAACGTCCGGTCGGGTTGTTACAATGATAATATAAATGAAATGGCACGGCATCACCCTTCATGCTTTACACTCTTCCTCACATGATAATGTATATGCAATGTCCCGGCATCACCCTTCGTGCATTACACTCTTCCTCACCAAGCACATGTATATCAATTACAAGCAAGGTAGGAAGCATGAATAACATCAAGGAGAGTGATTAAGCGAATATTCCAAATGAATATCAATCACAGCTTTCAAGCCAATAACAATTCAATAACCCTCAAGAACCTTATTATTCAACTATTTCAACAAGTCTCAAAGATGATCTTCAACCCAAGTATAGAATCCAATATATCAAGGATAACGATCGTAGCGGTATATTTGTGATTAAGTATAACAACGACCGGATTTAGCACATAAATAATTTCACAAAAGTTCGTCAAATTTTAATCAAATTATAATAAACTAAATTGGTTTCTAGCATTTAATTTCATATTCATAGTAATCTAGAAGTCAAGGAAGACATGAAATAAGAAGGTCACGTAATTCTACAAGGCACAATTAATTGTATAATTTATCCCCGAGCATGATTAATCCCAGCACATGCATATACGATCGTCACCTTATATATGCATCACCTCCGCATATAGCAAACAATATCAATTGGTAGAAATAATTCTCTCAACAAAGTTAGGCAAGACACTTACATCAAACAAGCCATATCGATGCACTAGAAACGCCATCCCACTCAAATCATCCTCCGAACGGGTCGAAACTAGCCAAAAGCAACTCAAAATCATCAAATAATGACATAGGAAGAAAACCCAATGGAAAAAAGTGAAAATTTTCCATATTTACTCAACGTCAACCAAAAAGTTAAACCCAGGCCCGCACCTCGGAACCCGACAAAACTCATAAAATCCGACTCCGAATCGATGTTCAAAGCTCAACAATTCACTTTAGCAAAGTTTAGACAAAAACCCCCAATTTCTCTTTTGAAATCGTCAATCTCATGCCAAAAATGAAGATGGAATCATGGAATATAATTAAAATCGAGTGAAAACACTTACCCAATCCATGTGGTAAAATTCCACTCCAAAATCGTCCAAATCTGAGCTTCAAAACCATGTGAGAAAAAGCAACTAAATTTCAGTACAAGTAAATAAATGCAGCAAATGTTATAGCTCGAATCAGATACAAGATGACCCCAAAACTCAGATTTGATAAGCTCAACATAATTCTTGCGAGATTACACCCAAGATATCCTTTTGAATCACCCAATTTGGCCTTAAAATGAGGGAGATATGATATTTTGAAGTTTAAAAGGAAGTCTGAAAATTTAAGAGGTAAAAATGACATTTTTGTAATTATTTTACATTACAAAATCAGCAACAAAAGAATCTTCGTTTTAGCTCCAAAAACTCATTCAGAACCTCCTGGATACAAACAATATATGCATTTCAATCATAAAACATGTTACAAACCTGCTAGCGCACTCAAAACACCGAAAAGAGGTCATCTTCACCCGATATTGACCATGGTCAAACTCCAAATCCTTAACTTAACTAGTTTCTCAACCAATGATGCAAAACACACATGAGACCCTCGAAACCCCATCCAATTATACCGACAAGTATAAATACATTATCCAAACTTATCCTAAGCCTCAAAACACCCACGGAAGCATCACAACAAAGAATCGAGGCTCAAACTGAATAGAATTTCTCTTAAGTTGTTAAATTTTAATTCTTTCAAAAGAGCATCTGAATCACACTTAAACACTTCGGATTACATCTAAATTTTGCACACACGTTCAATTCAACTATATAGATCTATCCAAGCTCTCAAAACACCAATTGGTGTCCAATAACATCAAAGTCAACTCTCGGTCAAACTTATGAACTCTTAAGTTCTTCAATCGCCAATTTTTGACAAATATTGTCGAATTCTTCTAGGAACCTCCAAAACTGAATCCGAACATAAGTACAAGTCCAAAAATCATCATACGACCCTATCAGAATCATAAAAACTCGATTCCAAGTCTGTTTACCTAAAAGTTAAATCTTGGTCAACTCTTTCAACTAAAAGCTTCCAAATCAGAAGTTATTCTTCCAAATCAATCCCGAACCACTGGAAAACTAAAATCGACCATACACGCAAGTCATAATATATCATATCAAGCTATTCAAAGTCTCAAATCACCGAATGGAACACTGGAGCTCAAAACGTCCGATTGGGCCATTACAAGTATAATGAGTGATTAGATGCTCTAAGATGTGTACAATCAACAGAGTCTTGAATGTTTTATTCTCGATCACCTTATTAGTACTTTGCTCGGATATTTCATCAGTGGATCAATTGAAAATTCAATTATATTCTATTGATACTTACTGTAACATATTTAAAAACAAAATCTATAGTTCTATAAGATGAATTCAAATTATTGTTATTTACAATCTATTTATATTTAACAATATAAGTTTTGTGTGTGTGTGTGTGTGTGTGTGTGTGTATATATATTGTGTGCGGGTGAAACCAAGACCATGGGACGCTTCGGTTTTCAATGAAGTAAACGAGGAAGAGAAGTGATTATAAAGGACCATAATCAAGGCAAGGAGCCCCTCTAGCCGGTGTCCGGGCAAAATGTCTGCCCTCGGAGTATCGAGGCCATGAACCCCAGGATCAGTTCGAATCCCAAAAATCTCGGAGGGCATTGCCAAATAATCGAGCATGACCAACAAAAGGCCGTGATATTCATGACCAGCCGGATGTCACGGCGTGAATCTCAGCACGTATCGGTAGAAAATCGGTGATTAGGTAAACGGAAGATTTTTACCTTTTGTGGAATTGCACTTAGGGTAAGACTCCCCTACTATATAAAGGGGGGTCTGATCATTCATCAGGTACATTATAACATGTATATCAAGGCAATATATTCTTATATTCTCTATTATTCAAAGTTCTTACTTTTGTTCATCAATTCATCAATAATGTGAGCCCGAGATCGAAGGTAGGCATTTCATTAAGCCGTTACTAAGTTGGCGATCACTCATCTTGATTGGTTTGACAATTTATTACGTCCCTTATCTGTTTAGTCTAACGCAGTTTACAATTTATATTTAATTAAACAACATATTCTTAAAACCACTTAAAAATTAAATTGTTATCCATTTTATAGGGAAAACAGTTTAGCGCCCACCGTGGAGCTAAGGATTATAGTGGCAATTTGATACAAAATTTCATAACACACTCTATTTTACACTTGTTCTTTGAGCTTTTAATTTAAGGTCAAATTAAAAATGTCGAGCTCCCAATCTGGCCATCTGAATGTGGATGTTGAGTTCGGCCACCATGGTGAAAACAACAACGTGGTATCCATTAACGAGGTGCCCCCCACTGACCCTAACAGAGTCCTAGTCGTTGATCCGATCGATGCTAAATCACACGTGGCTATTGAAGCAAACTTGCCTACTGACCTCGAAAACAACATTCGCAGGGGAGCCCAGTCGATAGCCCGGCGTACACACGAAAGCAAAGGTGATGGGATCAACTTGCACGTGATCTTCGAAATGTTACAGGCTCAACAGGCACTGATAGCCTTGTTGCAAAACCAAAGCCAAGCCCCCAGCAGAGTTGAGCCCGAATCATCCCGAGAAAATGCCATAGAAATGGTTAGGCCACAAAAAGACCGGGTGAAATAGAACCTGAGACTAACCCCGAGATAATAAAGATGCTTGAGGAACTAACAAAACGGGTGGAATCAGGAGAAAAGAAAATCGAATCCAACAAAGAAACGTGGAGACCTATAACTCCAGGGTCGACCAAATCCTAGGAGCACCACCGATACTGAAGGCCCTGGATTCCAAAAAATTTATCCAAAAGCCTTTCCCTCCTAGCGCAGCTCCGAAGCCGATCCCAAAGAAGTTCCATATGCCAGAAATTCTAAAGTATAATGGGACAACCGATCCAAACGAACATGTGACCTCTTATAAGTGCGCCATCAAGGGAAATGACTTGGAAGATGATGAAATCGAATCCCTTCTGCTGAAAAGGTTCGGAGAGACCTTGTCGAAATGAGCTATGATATGGTATCACAACTTACCCCCTAATTCTATTAACTCGTTTTCTATGCTTGCAGATGCCTTTGTAAAAGCACACGCCAAGGCCATCAAGGTCGATATAAGGAAATCAGGCTTTTCAAGGTAAAGCAAAGAGATAAGAAGATGCTTAGGGAATTCGTATCGAGGATTCAAATGGAACGGATGGATCTGCCTTCGGTCGTAGATGATTGGGCCGTTCAGGCTTTCACCCAAGGACTCAAACCCCGAAGCTCATTAGCTTCACAGTAGTTGAAGAAAAATTTGATAGAATACTCGGTGGTAACTTGGGCCGATGTCCATAAACCGGTACCAATCCGAAATCAGGATCGTATATGATCAGCTCGGGGAGCCATTCAGGTCCATTTATCCCGTCAAGACTAGTGACAGATCCAAAAGGGCCATCTATCATGAACCGAGATCGAACAGAGACCGTTGTCAACCATACAATGGAGATCGAAGGGGTAATGGGTCCGGACGCAACACTATGAGAAGTGAAAGAAGAAGCAACCGAGGTTATAATAACCGGGGACTCATGAGCAAAAACGGTTTTGACAGACAAATCGGGTCAAAGGAAGCACCAAAATTATCGGAGTACAACTTCAACGTTGATGTTGCCGGTATTGTATCAGCCATCAGACGTATCAAAGATACTAAGTGGCCTCGAACGTTACAATCACATCCTGCCGAAAGGGACCCCAACCTAATGTGTAAATATCATGGCACTCACGGCCACAGAACCGAAGATTGCCGACAACTGAGAGAAGAAGTACCCCGGTTATTCAATAACGGACACCTTCGAGAATTTTTGAGTGATCGAGCCAAAAATCACTTAAGGAACAGAGACTCCAACAAGCAAATAGAGCAAGAAGAGCCTCAATACGTCATCAACATGATCATTGGTTGGGTTGACGTGCCCCAGGGGTTAATGTTAAAGCGCACTAAAGTGTCCATTACAAAAGAAAAACGGACTCGAAATTAGGCACCAATGGGAATCGTATCTTTCAATGATGAAGATGCTGAAGGCATCGTGCAACCACACAATGATGCACTGGTAATATCTGTACTCATAAATAAAACTCGAGTTAAGCGTGTGTTAATTGATTGAGGTAGCTTGGCCAATATCATCAGATCGAGGGTCGTGGAACAGCTAGGTCTACAAGACCAAATTGTGCATGCAATCCAAGTTTTAAACGGGTTTAACATGGCATGTGAGACCACTAAAGGGAAGATAACCCTGCCGGTAAACACTACCGGAACTGTTCAGGAAACAAAGTACTACGTGATCGAAGGAGACATGAGATACAATGCTCTATTAGTGAGGCCTTCGATTCACAACATGAGGGCAGTACCCTTCATACTACATCAGGCATTGAAATTTCCCACACCGGGAGGGATCAAACCAGTTTAAGGAGAGCAACCAGATGCAAAAGAGATGTTCGCGGTCGATGAGGTGGTCCGGATATCTGCACTCTCGACATCAAAGAACCCGAGTTCGATCACCAAGGAAGAAACCAAATAGCAATCACCGACACCGGCCCCGACCAAACAAGAAAAGAAGGGGATAGGCGAGGAGGACGATTACGGAGCCCCCAGGTCTTTCATAGCCCCTGACGATTCCGATGCCACGAAGTTGATAGTTGAGGAGCTGGAGAAAGTCCTATTGATCGAGCACCTGGCCGATAGGAAGGTATACCTGGGCACGGGGCTTACTCTCGAGCCTAGGAAAAAACTCATTTAATTTCTTATAGCTAACATAGATTGTTTCACTTGGTTCCATCTTGACATGATAGGGATCCCACCAGAAACTACTTACAAGTGGAGCTTTGATCCGAAGTTTCACCCGGTTAAATAGAAGTGGAGGCCTCAGGCCGAAGTCAAGCACGCATTCATCAAAGACGAGGAATCCAAACTCCTTAAAATAGGTTACATTCGGGAAGTTAAGTACCCAGACTAGTTAGCAAATGTAGTGGTAGTACCTAAAAAGGGAAATAAATTAAGAATGTGTGTAGACTACAAAGACCTGAACAAGGCATGCCCTAAGGACTCTTTTCCTTTTCCTAACATCGATCCCCTGATCGATACGACGACTGGCCACGATATACTCAGCTTTCTCGACGCCTATTCTGGGTACAACCATATCCAGATGGATCCGCGCGTCTAGGAAAAGACTTCCTTCATCGCTAAATACGGCACCTATTATTATAACGCAATGCCAATCAGACTAAAAATGCTGGTGCCACTTACCAATGGCTAGTAAATCGGATGTTCGAATAGCAAATAGGAAAATCAATGGAGGTTTACATTGACGACATGTTAGTTAAGTTCCTGCGAGCAGAGGACCATTTAAAACATTTGCAGGAAACCTTCAACATACTGAAGAAATACAGTATGAAGCTAAACCCGGAGAAATGCATATTCGGAGTCGGGTCCGGGAAGTTCCTTGGATTCATGGTGTCCAATTGGGGAATTGAGATCAATCCCGACAAGATCAAGGCCATAGAAGACATCACCATGGTGGACAATGTCAAGGTTGTTCAAAGACCAACCGGGCGCATAGCCGTCTTGGGTCGATTCATTTCAAGGTCCTCCGATAAGAGCCATCGGTTCTTATCGTTATTGAAGAAGAAGAATAACTTCTTGTTGACCCCGGAGTGCCAACAAGCTTTGGAAGAACTCTAAGGGTACCTTTCGAGTCTGCCTTTACTTCATACTCCGAAGGCAGACGAGCAGTTGTACCTGTTCTTAGCGGTATTCGGGATAGCAGTAAGTGGAATCTTAGTCTGGGAAGAAGAAGGTATGCAATTCCCCATATATTATATTTGCAGGACTCTAGGCGAGGCCGAAACAAGGCATCCTCACCTAGAGAAACTGGCGCTCGCTTCGCTAAGCGCCTCTAGGAAGTTAAGGCCATATTTTCAATGTCATCCCATATATGTTGTGACTACTTACCCATTGAGGAACATAATGCACAAAACCAAGCTCTTAGGACGATTGACCAAATGGGATTAGGAAAGTAGCGGGTACGACATTGAATATCAACCCCGAACCGCAATCAAATCTCAAATTTTGGCAGACTTCTTGGTTGATTTCATGCCGGCTTTAATACCCAAAGTCGAAAAGGAATTGTTGTTAACCTCGAGGACCTCCTCAAGGATCTGGACCCTCTTTATGGATGGTGCTTCGAATGCAAAGGGGTCCAGACTCGGCATCGTGTTGAAGCCACCCACGGGTAATGTACTTAGGCAATCTATTAGAAGTGTAAAATTGACTAACAATGAGGCCGAGTATGAGGCCATGATTGGAGGTCCTCAAACTGGCTAGAGGCCTAGGGACCGAGGTGATCGAAGCTAAATGTGATTCCCTCCTTATGGTGAGTCAAGTCAATGGGACGTTCGAAGTGAAAGAGGAACGAATGCGAAGATACCTGGATAAACTATAGGTAACACTACATCGATTCAAGGAGTGGACCCTGCAACATGTACCCCGGGATCAAAATAATGAAGCTGATGCTCTAGCTAACTTGGGGTCGTCAGTTGGTGATGATGAATTCAGCTCGGGAACGGTCGTACAACTCATGAAATCAGTAGTGGAAGAAGGCCATGCCGAGATAAACTTGAAAAGCTTAACCTGAGACTAGAGAAACAAGTATATAGATTACTTGAAGACCGGGAAGTTGCCCTCAGATCCTAAAGAATCGAGAGCTCTGCGCATGAAGACCACTAAGTTCAGCCTATCCGAGGATAACACCCTGTTCAGAAGAACATTCGATGGCCCACTCACCTTATGTCTGGGACCGGGAGACACCGAATATGTTTTCAGGAAAGTTCACGAAGGCACCTACAGGAACCATTCGGGAGCTACATCATTGGTTCTTAAGATAATCAGAGCTGACTATTAATGGATCGACATGGAGAAAGATGCTAAGGAGTTTGTACGGAAATGCGACGGTTGTCAGAAGCACGCACCAATGATCCATCCGCCCAGGGACCTACTGCATTCGGTTTTGTCACCTTGGCCATTCATGAAATGGAGAATGGACATTTTGGGTCCCTTGCCATGGGCACCCGGTAAGGCTCAATTTGTATTATTTATGACTAGCTATTTTTCTAAACGGGTTGAAGCTCAGGTATTTGAGAAAGTCAGAGAAAAAGAAGTCATTGATTTTATTTAGGACCACATAATATGCCAGTTCGGAATACTGGCCGAGATCGTATGTGACAACAGGAAGTAGTTCATCGGCAGTAAGGTAAGCAAATTTTTCGAGGACCATAAGATCAAAAGGATCATGTCAATACCCTATCATGTTAGTGGGAACGGGCAGGCGGATTCTACAAACAAGACCATACCCCAAAACCTTAAGAAGAGATTGACCGACACCAAAGGAAAATGGAATGAAATTTTTTCCGAAGTCCTGTAGGCATACCATATGACCTCAAAGTCTAGTACCAGGGCCACCCCATTTTTGTTGGTCTACGGTACCAAACCACTAATACTAGTCCAGGTAGGAGAACCGAGTTTCAGGTTCCGATATACAATCGAAGCGTCAAACAGTGAGGCTATGAGCACGAGCCTGTAACTATTGGATGAGAGGCACAAGGCCGCCCTCATCCGGTTGGCCTCCCAGAAACAACGGATCAAAAGGTATTATAACCGAAGAGCCAACCTCCGACACTTCAATATCGGGGACTTGGTGTTAAAAAAGGTGACACTAAACACCAGGAACCCGAATGAAGGGAAATTGGGACCAAATTGGGAAGACCCATATCAAATTATCGAGATTACAGGTAAAGGTTCGTACAAACTCTAAGCAGGGAATGGTGAGCAGCTATTGAACAACTGGAATGTAACCTACTTAAAATGATACTGCTAGTAAGGTACGACCCCATTAATTATTTTTTTACATATATTTCAAATTGGAAAAACACTTGCAAACAATAGTCAAAGGATGATGTATTTGTTAGGCCTGAAAGCACGCGCTGCACTCTTTTGCCCTTGAACCGATTTTGTCCCAAATGGGTTTTCCAGCAAGGTTTTTAATGAGGCAATAGTGGATCGTGCTAACTTAGAATCCAAGACCGGTTATGAACCGGAGTCGATGGTCACATCAATAGTATCCGAGCCCTCTCGACGATCGACCTCGAATACTGGAGGCCATTACCCTCGGGTAACTTTTAGCAAGGAAAGAAACTTTGTGCTTGAACTGTGTAGGCTTGATGGATAGGATTTATTGTAGGGGCCAAATGGTCAAATGAACCATGCCCGCGTAGACCACCTAAGAGATTACACGAAGCTTGTACACACTTACAATCTTGTATATTACACACAGGAGTGAAAGAAAGTTTCTACCTTGCAGATACATATTTTGTCCCTTAAGACTATTACATTTTGTTCCATAAGGATATCGATCCCAAGGGCTGCCTCTATCTGGATATAATATATCACCCCCACTCGGGGACTATCGTCCAAGACAAACCTGGATGGCTCGAGCTATTGAAGCTCGAAGGTACAAAGGCCTATTAGGCAGTGCCTAAACTTAAAAGGAAATGGCCACCCCCACTCGGGGACTGTCGTCCAAGGCAAGCTCGGATGGCTCGGGCTATCCCCGGAGGTACAAAGCCTATTAGGAAGTGCTTGAACTTAAAAGGCTACGGCCACCCTAAAAACGGCTCGAAGACGTCTGAAGCCGGTAATCAAAACGTAAGGCCTTCAAAATTCAAATTGATTTAAAGGTTACCCTCGGCAAAATTATGCTCTAAAAACATCTAAACAAACACTTTGGGAAAGCTTCTGGTCATATCGAGCTCCCATAAGTTTCAAATGAAACTTACATCGAAAACAAGTCTTGTTTGAACCTCCGAACAATAACTTATTACTACGTTTTATTCCGTGCTAAGGCATTTGAAACCTTTGAAATTGTAAAAAGAATGCAGAAGGTAATAGACTTGAAAATTACCAATGGGAAAAAGAACCTTGTATATATACATTCCAAAATGTCTTTACGAAGGCCAATAAAAACGGCCACAACAAAATAAAAGTACAAAATGCAGACAAAAAATCATAAGGCACCTATGCCTGATCTTCACCAAAACCCGCCTCGTCACCAGAGTTGTCGGGGTCTTCTTCATCCTCGAGCTCAGCCAGCTTCTAGGCCTTGACCTCGAGCCTTTTCGCCTCTTTGATCTTGGCTGATAGGTCAAATTCTCGAGCATGGATCTCCTCGAGGGTCTCCCTTCGAGGAAACCACTTCATGTACTCAACAGTGACTTTCAGACAGGCCTCGGCTGCCTCAACATCAGCCCTACACTAGGCCAGCATCACTTCAGCGTCGGCCCTAATTGTCTCCGACTCGGACGTTGCTATTTCAAGCTCCTTGCCACGGGCATCCCCTTCAGCAATAGTCGAGCCTAATTGAGCTTGGAGGTCCTCGTTTTGTCGAGACCGTGCATCGGCTTTCTCTTTCGCCACTCAAAGTTGGACCTCTACATATGCCAGTTGCTCCCGGGCGGTCTCCTTTTCCGAAGCTAGTCGATCCATTCTTTCCTTCCAGACATCGGCCATGGCATGGACCTCGTTCATTTCAGCCTGGAGCTGGTCGATCCAGTCAATCTTCTGCTGGACCTGTGAGGTTTGATCATTAGTCGCCATGGCTAAGTCATTATCGCTATCTTTGAAAATCATTACCTGTTCCACCAAGTCGACATACTCCTTCTAAGCCACATCTAACTCGGCTAGGAGACTCTTGATAGCTTCTTCGTGTTGCTCGCTGAGAAGCTTATATGTATCCTTCTTCTCGGCGAGCTCCCTGGCCTTAGCCTCGAGCTGATTAACCTCAGCCCACTACTGGAGAAAACTTTCGTGATGGAGTACCAAGGCTTGCAAAACAATAAAAGAAAGAAGACGTGAGAAATATCAAAAAACTAAGTCAGAAGAAGGAAGAACGTAATGATTCCTTACCTGGTTCAGCGCCTATTAGCTTCATTGAACAAGCACGACACATCCACCTCGTTCATTTTTGCCTGATCGATTTTGGTTACCAAGCATCGGAGGTAGCTCGCCACTCCAACGGGGCAGAAAAAACCAGGGCATCCTCCAGGATGGTGATGATTATTGACCTCTTAGAGCCGGGATCCATTCTCGGGGTAGGGAACAGGTTGATTAATATTTGGCTCGAGTTCAGTCTTTCGACCTTAGAAGATGGGTCTTTCCTCGGCACCTCCAAGTCACCCAACCCGGAGAAGTCTTCCAAAGCGGTCGAATCCAAACCTTCGAAAAAGGAACGAAGGGGATTGTCCGCCCTATGGGCCCCTTTATTGGATCGCTCCTTCACTGCTCGGGCTTCTTCAAACATGGATTCGGTTAATGAAGGTGACCCCGGAATATCTATGACACCGGCCGGACCGGAGCCGGTGACTGGAGAGGTCTTAGCCCTCATCTCAACATCGATTTCCCGAACCTAAGGGGGATTAGCTACCGTTGTTTCCTCCTCGGATGTCGCCCGCTCTTCGGGGGAGGTCGGCTCATAAGCCACATAGATATCACCTTCCTCGGACTCGTCCCTGAGCCGGAACAGCGAGTCTAAGTCAGGTGCTCGGGACCTAGAACTCTCCTTTTGCTTATGGGCCGACCTTCTTCTTGTCTTCTTCTTCTCTGAGCTAGGGCAATTCGGATCCTTCATTTTCTTCTTCTCCCCTGCTACGGCCCCGAGATGCCTCGAAGTGGAGGGATGAACGGACAGCTCCTCGTCCCCTACTAAAGCCTAAGCTCAATGGTCTTAGGTAAGCCTGCGAAAAGAAAAGAGCCGGAATGAGAGTATGGTGCTGAAAAAGGGGCCTAATTTTACTTATTCATGAAAGAAATCTTACCGTGAGAGCGGGACTCCCAATGGTCCTTCGAGAGTTCGCGCCATGTGCGCTCGGAATAAGGCATCTGCAAACTAATTCCCTTGATCCACTCCTTGATCCAAGGAATGGCATTTGGGACTCGAGCAACAGCTACATCACCGCAAATACTGGTGAGGAAAAAGGAGATGAATGTAAAATCGACATTTAAAGGAAAGTTATGCTTACGGGATACTTTCCACTTCTCGGGGAATGGCCTAAACTTGGCAGGGATCAAGTCTATGGTCCTCACATAGACAAAGTGTCCCTGCCAGACCCGATCCCGGTCCTAATCGATGCTTGAGAATAGGGCTTTTCTAGCTCGACATACGATCTTTATCGGTCCCCCTCGGAAGATTCTGGAACTATACAAACGGAGTAGATGATCGATGGTGAACCGACAGGAATCAAGTTTGTTCACAAAGTATCGAAGGAGGATTACGATCCTCCACAGCGATGGATGGATCTGACTGAGTCATACTTCATACCTCTTATAGAAGTCAAGAATAACCAGGTCCACCGGGCCCTTTGTGAAGGGATAATTGTATGCACATAGATACACCTCCACATAGGTAGTAATGGCGTCCTCGGGCGCGGGGATTACTATGTCCTTATCCGCCCAGCCACAGTCCTTTTGAACCATAGGAAGGACCTCTTCGGTGATGGATCATATGTACCTAGATACCGCCTCACACCGGCCCTGCACCGAGAGGGATTTTCGACCTTAAAATCACCCGCGATCGAGCACCCCCAGAGGACGAACATTTTCATAGGAGGCTTGGGAGCCGTTTCATCAGTAGCCGCGCTCAGAGCAGTTTTCTCGAGGACGACCACATAGGGAGTGGTCTCCTCGTCTTCGCGGTTAGATGTGAAGAAGAGGGAGCAACCTTTTGGGGAACAGTTGTGGAAGTTTTAGCCATTGATATCTGGAAAAAGTTTGAAAAATATGAAGAAAGGTTGGGAGATGAAAGGTAAAGCTTTACTGAGAAAGTCAAGTGCGCTGGTTTGGATAGAAAATAAGTAAAAACTTGCAATTTAATGAGGAATCTCGAAAAACGGAGGTAAAGATGTTAGAATATGAAGAAGGGCAATGATATCCTAAAGACTCGAAGGTAGAGAAGCATGATCAAAGGGTAAAAAGTGAACGAAGGAGGGGAGTATTTATAGAGGCTTTGCGTCGTTTCAAATCCAGGAACGACCCACCGATGGCTGACACGCGTTTAAAGTCATAATGAAGCGGCTGACAGGACTTTTCGGATTCTTTGTCGTTTTTATCACGGTGTATTTAAGAAGGAATCAAAGTGCAAATATTATTTCTCATCGTTTCTGTAAACTTACTCTCTGAGAAATGAGAGGACTATCTATGTACGGGTGAAACTGAAACCATGGGACGCTTCGATTTTCGATGAAGTGAACGGAAGAAGAGATGTGACTGTAAGGGACCGAAATCGAGGGAAGAAGCCCCTCGAGCTGGGGTCTAGACAAATGTCTTCCCTCGGGAGTATCTAGGCCACGACCCCCAGGATCGGTTTGAATCCTAAAAATCTCAGAGGGCATTACTGTCGCGCCCCATTTTCTCGCGAAAGCGAGCTTCGACATGTGACAACTCTTTTAAAGGAAGATGATTAAAAGAGAAGAGTCGCCACCTAACGATTTTTAAGGTGCGTTAATGTGCCTATTTCCAAATAATTATGTTTGACTAGTCCGTGTAACCAAAGATCGGGTAAGGGCTCCAGTTACTTCGAAGAGAAGGTCTTAAGCACTCTTCGAGGTCCACAATTATGGGTCCCTGCCAAATTTTGAACTATGTGGATTACGTGATTAGGCTAGGTGATAAAATAAACAATGAAAGATATAGAAATCGAAGAGTCTTACCATTGGTACAAATCCTTAATGACTACAAGGATACAACTACATTGGTCTATGTTAGATGACTAAGTGTAAGTAACAAGTATATAAAGAAAAGGGGGTCCTATGTTTTTTAGCCTAAAGAAACTCCATTAAGGTAGGAAGTTGCTCGTATTATTCAGCGGGCACAAACTATCATCTCTTGCTACCCACTTACTATGTCGAAGTTGTTACCTAAAGGCGCTCTAATTCAATTCCAAACCGTACCCTATGCGTGCACTACTCGTCCCATACCTATGGTCTAGGAGGCTTTGGACCTCTATTTGGATAGTACTAGACTTCACCTAGGTTGCTCAAAATGATAAAACTAAGCCACAGTCAAAACAGATAGGACTTCACATAAGGACAATTAAGGGCCCACATTAGCCTCCACACATAGGAAACAAATGCACGCAGGCAGTTTAGGGAGTACATAGTTTCAAAATCAAGACTCAAAGTCCTATAGGCATGGCTTCTAGGTGATTCTGAATTCTAGTATTATACAAACAACATTGTTGTTTCTAACTTATGAATTCACAGATTATAGGCCTTTAAAAGATCCTATAAGCATGATCTCTGAATTGTTCACACAATGAGACAGTGAAAACTGTTTGAAAGCTCAAAATAGGCGACGTTGATTTATAGACTTGCTTTCTAGACGAGTGATAACATCCTATAGGGTGGGTTTTCGAAGATTGACAATTGAACTTGGTTTTATAGAATTTTATCCCTCTAGACATGTCATATAGGCTGGGCAGCGTAATAAGACAATATAAGTAATTTATTAGCCGAGTAAAATCTTGTGGTCATGATATTTAGATGAGCAAAGTATTGAGGACGTGTATTATCAGCTCCTATAGGCTTGCTGTATAATAATTAATCAAGGCGTTTGATTCCTATGGGCATGATGTCTAAGAGTGCACAATGGTAGGCATGAAGTCAAGTATAGCAATTACAAACATGCTTGAGATAGTGCACGAGTATTAGACAAGTTAAGTAAAGTGTGTGCGTGATTCCTGTAGGCAAGATTTCTATTAGTGTACAAAATAATAAATCAGACATGTTGAATGAAACAGCAAATAGAACCCATAGACCCTATAGGCATGTTTTCTATCCTTTCCTGCAAGCATTAGAATACCCCAACCCCTTTCACTATTCTCCCCATCGTTTGTTTAGAAATTACTACTCGACCAAAGATAAAAGAAGAAACAGACGTCAAACATTATATAACAGAGATGACTATAGGCCCAACAAATAAAGCCGGCTTAAGAAGAATTGACAAGCACTGCATGGGCCTTCAGCAGACACTTTCACTCGAATAGCATGCCCAGATCCAAACACCTTCCAAAACAGGAGAGTATGCCCTTTTGTATAGCCCAAAACCACACATGGATTCATATCCAGCCCAATAGTTACAATATTGACCAATTTACCAAATATTTTAATAGACCACACATGGAAACCAACCAAACAGTTCTGAAGCAGCACCTCATAGAGACACGGTTGCATGACATCTAGCAGGATTCATAAACACATTGGCATTTTAGAAGCAAGAACGATAGTATCGATTAGACAAAGAACACCAAACTAGGAGAGTCGATAGACTCAATTTGTAACATGGTAAATGCAACATAGGTTAATCATTACGCAAGGGAGAGCATGCTAAGGATAGTCATAACACTAGGAGAGTTAATGAGACATCCCATTTTGGATTAACTGGGCAACAAATTTAAACACATATGTGGTGAACACGCTAGGCTTTTCAGAATGAACTCAGAATAGAGCATTAGCCATAAAAGGATTTTAAAACTAAGGGGGTCTAAGCCATGAGGGTCAGACAAGGTTATAGTCAGGAAATGACAATTACGCATGACAAACAGGCAAGCAAGCAATCAATGAGAAGCCTAATCATGCTGAGTATAGCACAAAGATCTCACAGTCGGAAGGTAACATGGCAGGAGAACATATTATCTTAAGGTTAAACAGAACAGGCAGACTCATAACTTAAGCCAATCAACTATGCTTGATCATGGAATCTTAACGTATTAAGGTTCAACTAAAAGCATACACATTACCAAAGAATGCAGGATTGGCCAAACACCAAAGACAAAGCAACAGGTTTGATTAAAGCATTGCAACAACAGATATGGTTTAGGTAGGCAGGTAAGAACAAAGTTCACATAAAGGAATTACCAGTAGAAATTCATTAAGGCAAATTCTGGATGGGAGATGATTCCTAAGGAATTTCAATGCGAAATTCAAGAACAAGGCATGAGACAAATTCACAATAAACAGCGGAACAACGATGTAAACTTAAGGTACACAATCATTCAAACTAAACATATTGTAGTTTTGAAAATCTAGACAGGTTGTGGCATTCAAAGACTCAAAAATTGCAGGGTAGCTACAAAGCAGGTAAAATTGCCAATGATAATATCATAATATTGGAATCATATTGGTTCAAACAATATGGGTATATGAAGCACTGGAAACAAGGAAGAGGACGGAATTGAAAAGGGCGAGGCACTTACCAATCTGTGGATCCAACAAACAAATAGAAGAGAAAACTAAGTGTCAACAATAGCTCGAATATCAGCAGCAAAGAGAACAACCAAAAGATCCCAATCCTAGTGCGTTAGAGTTCACAGGAGCCTCATGTGAGCCCCAAGCAGTGCTCACACTAGGAAGGTCGACAGAGAGGGTTATGGTGGCCTTGGCTTTCAGCCGGCCAAGAGCCAAGAGTGCAAGAAGTATAGAAAAATGAGAGTTGGGAGAATAGTAGCGGTAATAATAGTTAAGTAACGAATCCTTTTTTTTCAAAGGGGATGTGGAAGAGGGGTTTATATAATAGCAAAAATTGAACGAACAAACATGGAAAATATTCAATCAAGCACAAATAAGGAAAGCAAATATCACATGAAATCACTAATATAACTAATGAAAGAGAAATCGGAGTTCAACCCCTACTTGGAATCGGACTCAGGGCAAATTGTTCACAGACCCTAATAACGACAGAACAACGAAGAAATGCCACAAACAAGAAGAAATTTACTCTTTCTCTGTATATAGAACTACAATTGCATCCAAAACCATATAATCGAAGCCAAATATGTGAGAATCGAACTTGCCATAAGTGTAAAGGTAATGAAAGTTACCATAAGCGAATGAAATACCAGAAAAGGTAAATAGGATCCGCATTTAACACATATGAGAAACGAAAAAATGGGGTCTTTTAGGTTGGTTAGGGTTTAGTCTCTGAGAAGAGAGAAGGTGAGTGTGACTGTGAGAGATGAATAAGGACTAGGGTTTGGGTGAGTGTAATTAAAAATGGGGGAATGGTTGTGGGCCGTTGATCATTTGAGATCATTGGCCAGGATTAGAGGAGAAGCAGGGTTGAAATAAACGGATCATGTCCGGGTTGGGTTAATAGGGTCATTTTGTTTGGACTAGCTTAGGGTGTGGGCTAGTGGATTGGGCCTGATTTGGTCCGAAAATTAGTCCTATATTGGGCTATAAAATTAAAAATACACGAAAATTATTTAAAATAATTTATAAAAAGTAATTTATAAGTAATAAAAATATTACTCATGCAGCAAAATGAGTGAAAGTAATAGCTTATCGTTATAAAATATAAAATGTTATTTTGGTGTAGATAAGGTAATTATGTAATGAATATAGGCAATTATTACAAAATTTTATAAATAGATTAAAATACCAATATAATTATATAAAATGAAGTAAAGGTATTATGAAACATATATGTGGATTCAAATAATAAAATATGATGATTAAGTCATCATGAAATAATTTAGATGGGTAATTAATACATGTTCGAGTAATTTAAATGCGAGAAAATCAATTTTAAAGCTTTGAAAACTATGAAAAAATTACAGAAGCACTTATATAATCCCAATAAATTAGATAATAGTGAAAAATAATATTTTGAAAGTATATATAATATTTATAAAATATAAGGACAAAATTGGGTATCAACGGTTGCCCCTTTTCCCAAAATGAGTGGGGGATGAAGTGTTTTGAAAAATAGGGGTCGAATCCTGGTTCTTGAGTTGCCTACATATCCCCGGTGTTACGAGAATCAGGCCGTGTGTAGTTCTGGATCCAAAGGGAAACAAAACTAATGGAGTTACTTTACGAGTGATTGCATATTTCGAAAAAGATCTTTTGGATACGATTGTATGGTGAGTAACGAATGATTTCAGGTGGGGTTATAAATGCAAATTGAATGTTATGGATGTACAAGGCAGATATTTGGACGGTCATAGAACGAAAGGTAATCAACTGCTAATTATCGGTTATGTTTGGGGTGATCGAAGGGTTTGAACATTGTGAACGAAAACCGGAGCAAGAATTGCTCCTGTTTGTTGAACGGTTACCTCCCGAGTTACCTGCAAAACTTAAAACATGATGCATGCAAATATATATAGGTTATTGCGAGAATTTAAACATGACGCGAATTCCATTCGGACCATAAGAGTTGTCTTTGGACAATAAGTATGATGTCCTTGGACTATGAAGTCCTAGGCCATGAAACGTTTGATAAGGGATTCGCAGGCCATGAAATGATGTCCTCGGTACATGAGGATGGTGCCTCTGGACTATGACGCCTTTGAATAATGATGTGCAATTTCGAGAGATCCTCAGGCCATGGAATGGTGTCTTCAGGCTATGAGGATGGTGCCTTTGGACTATGACGCCTTCGGACAATGTGGCTGTGTTTTAGCCCATGAAATGCAAGTATGTGGTAATATCGATCGTTTGATAGAGGAAACAGGTAATGCTTAGTCATATGAGAGAGCGAGACGAAACAAGACTTAGTCTTATATGAAATGAGGGCAATGCTTAGCCCGATGCAAAGAGTGGAGACAATGCTTAATCTCATGGAAGAAAGGGAAGTGCTTAGCCTTATGCAATATGGAGGCAGCGCTTAGCCTCATGCAAGGAATGGAGACAGTGCTTTGTCTCATACAAAAGCAATGTTTAGCGTTATGCAGTATGGAGGCAGTGCTCAGCCTCATGCAAAGGATGGAGAGAATGCTTAGTCTCATACAAAGTGAGGGTAGTGTTTAGCCTTATGCAAGGAGTGGAGACAATGCTTAGTCTCATGCAAGGAATAGAGACAGCGTTTATTCTCATGCAAGGAGTAGGGAGAGTGTTTACTCTCGTGCAAGGAAAGGCAATGCTTAGACTTATGCAATAATGGAGACAGTGCTTAGTCTCATGCAAGAAAGGCAATGTTCAGCCTTGTGCGATGATGAGGGCAGTGTTCAGCCCTATGCGAGAAGAGCAATGATTGAATGCAAGAGGGCGAAGTATTTCTTAGCTTGATGCGTTTGCATTTGGCGACCTTTGTCGCTGTGAAGATAGTGATCTTGTTGTGTGTAAATATTTGCGGACGTTCCTGTTATATCCATTGTGCCTGCATCCAAAGGATAATTGTGATTTTGGAAGGGGAAATGTTGGTTCGTGCTGCTTTTGTTCCTGTCTCGAGGTCATCTTTGAGTCATCTTGGGTAACATCGAAAATGAAATTTTTGGAAAATATGCATTTCTGATAAGTCGTTTATATAAGAATGAAGTTTGTTATAAATGTGTGATGATGCAAATAATATTTGAATCGGATACTACGACACGTTTTGAGATATTGCAACCTCCTAAACTCGGAATTTTAAGGACCCTCCTCAAAATTCTGCCCCAGTTTAATGCCTACTTCTGGCAGTACTCTTCTTGGTGATCCTTGACATAATGAGATCTGACAACTCGAAGTCTTGCCCCAGTTTCTGACCATAGGGGGAATAAAGATTTTATTATGATGTGACCGAACCCACAGGTGCTGCCTACGTATCCCCTCTTAAACGGGAATCGAGTCAAGTATTGTTCAAGTTACACCAAATAGAAACTGCAAACATAATCTTAAACATAATATCTCTTGACTGCATCTGAATTGATAGGTTTTGGCCATATCTCTCCATCCATCTCTGCAAGTATAAATACTCCTCCTGTCAGTACTCGGTGAACCATGTAAGTGCCTTGCCAGTTGGGTGAGAATTTCCCTTTTACTTTATCCTGATGTGGGAAGATTCATTTTAGTACCAATTGCCCCGTTGTGAATTGCCTTGACCTAACCTTCTTGTTGAAAGCTCTTGCCATTCTGTTCTAGTAGAGTTGACTCTGACACACTATGTTCATTCTTTTACCATCAATGAGAGCTAGTTGTTCATACCGGTTTCGTACCCATTCTGTGTCGCTGAGCTCGGCTTCTCGTATGATTCTTAAGGAAGGGACCTCCACTTCGGCAGGAATAACGGCTTCAGTACCATAAACCAGTAGATAGGGAGTTGCCCCAGTTGATGTACGAGTTGTGGTTCGATACCCGAGTAAAGAAAATGGTAGCTTTTCGTGCCATTGTTTGTAGTTGTCCTCCATTTTCCTCAATATCTTCTTGATGTTCTTATTGGCGGCTTCTACGGCTCCATTCATTTGCGGCCGGTATGCTATGAAATTTCAATGCTTGATCTTGAATGTTTCACACATGCCTTTCATCAGACCACTATTGAGATTGGCGGCATTTTCGGTGATGATTGACTCAAGTACTCCAAATCGACAGAAAATGCGATCCTGGACAAAATCTGCTACGACCTTCTTAGTCACAGCCTTATAGGACGCGGCTTCAACCCATTTTGTGAAGTGTTCTATAGACACCAAAATCAACCTATGTCTGTTTGAAGCAGCGGGTTCGATTGGTCCGATGACATCCATGCCCCAAGCATAGAAAGGCTAGGATGAACTCGTTGCATTGAGTTTATTGGGCGGTACTCGTATCATATCAGCATGTATCTAGCATTGGTGACACTTTTGAACATATTTGATGCAGTTTGTTTCCATAGTCATCCAAAAATACCCTACTCTTAATATCTTCTTGGCCAAAACGAAATAGTTCATGTGGGATCCACATGTTCCGGCATGTATTTCTTCGAGCAATCTAGATGCCTCCTTGGCATTGACACATCGCGGTAATCCCAAGTCAGAAGTTCTTCTATACAGAATTCCTCCACTTTGAAAGAAATGATTGGCCAATCTTCGGAGCGTGCACTTCTGGGTGTGTGTAGCATTCTCTGGATATTCTCCCTTTTCCAAGTATTTCTTGACGTCATGGAACCACAGATTTCCGTTAAACTCTTCTTCGACATGAGCACAATAAGCTGGCTGCTTATGAATTCCTGTTGAGATAGAATCGATGAAATTCTTTTCTGGATGTATCATGGAAGACAAGGTGGCTAGTGCATCTGAAAATTCAATTTTTTTTTTGGCAAAATAAGAATTTTATTGATAGAAGCATAGTACAAAAGTGGAGGGGGACATGAACCTTACCTCCAATAGAAAATTAGATGTACACTTAGTCATCCTAAAGTGATAACTAAATATACCTAAAATGTGGTAAGGTGTTATACCTATGGTAATTTGGTGATTGTCTATTTTAAAGTGATAGACATTCGCATGTACAAAAATAGAGTGAGATTGTTCTAGGTCAGCTATACAAAAAAGTACATGTGTTCCTGCTTCTATTGTGTGATTTGGGGAAGTATTCCCTTTGTATGTATAACTGGTATCCAAAAGTGGTATCTGGAGTTATCAAAGAGTGCCAAAATATTGCGAGCCATCTTCAATTTTGCTTTGACTTTGTAAAGAAAAGCCAAGTTGAAGATGACTGTTTGTTTTGAAGTGGTTGTTGCTGTTAGTTGTGTGCTTGGATTGCTGCAATAGGTTGTTGTCTTCTCTTGTGTTTGTCTGATGATGATCTATTGTTGGTTTCTTGTCTTGCATTGTCTACTAGTTTAGAGTGTTACTATTGTGAAGTTGAATGTAGCCATGTTTCCAGTGCTGCAATGTGGTTGAGATGTCCGTGATGATTGCTGAGGTTGCAAGAGATTGAGCACCAGAGGTGCTAATACCACACCTTGCACTGCAGCAATAATCTGAACCAAATCAAGCTGCCTACAGAAAGATGGATTTCATTAGTGACATTGTGGTTTGTGTTACTGCTGCTTTGGTTGTTTGTTTGATTCTGATAAACTGCATGGGGTTGTGTTGGTTGACTGTGTGATAGTTGTGTTTCTAGATCATGTGGTTGCTGCAAACTTGGTGGTTGCCAGTCTATATCACTATGCCTGCTAAGTTGATTGTTGACTAAGTTCTAGTGATTGGTGGTGGTAGGGGATGTCCATCTTGATGTCCCTATGCTACTGCTGCTACTTAGTTGTGTGCCGAATGAGTTCCTGTGCTGTATGCTAGTAATGAGGATTCCTGATGAGTGTTGTAATTGCAATAGATTGAGCATTATAAATGCTAATACCACACGTTGCAATTGCAGCACTGATCTGGATTCCTCCACACTATCTGCAAATTTGAGAAAACTGTTGAAAGCAATGATGTTTTCCTCAGAATTAACTTTGAGGATTTTTATGTCTTTTGATTCTTTTTTGATGCTGTGTCTTTGAAAACTGGGGCTGTTGCTGTTAATCTTCTCATGTTGCTGGTGTTGACTTGGGAACTGTCTTGACTACTGAACATTGGGATTGACCTGTTGATGTAGTTGTACAAGGTGGTTGTCTAATGCTTCTGCTGTGATCTTCTGATTCTAGGAGTGTATCATGATGGATGTAGCCTTCTGTTGTTGATGCTGCCCTATGTAACTGTTGTTTCTCCCTTTATGCTGCTGCTGTGTTCCTGTTGAGGAGAGTACCTTGAGGGTCCATCCCTAAAGCCAGTGTATCTGTGAGTTTGCTTCTTTAGCAATAATCCGGCCCCTATGAATTATTTGAGTGAGTATAGTTTGAAAGATTCTCTTCTGCTGCTGTGTTCCTGCTGTGATAAAGTAAAGCCAGAGTTGAGTGCTGGTATTGAATTGTTCCCAGGAAGTTTTGAGCAGCAGCAGAATTCTGGAGGAGATGCTGTTGAAGCTATGATCCATTTGTTATTTGTGTCCGTACATTTGCTGATAAAGCTTAGGGAGCTTGGAAACCAAGTACCAGTTAAAGGAAAAATTAACAGAGTGTTTTTCATTATTGCTTCTTCCACAGTAAATTGGACCCATTCAGTGATTTGTATTCCATGTGATGATTGCTGATTGAACTCAGTGTGCTGATATTGATTCTCTGTTGATAACAGCTCAGACCACTTATCTCCTTTCTCCTTTATTCTCAGATAAGGGAATTGACTTTTATCACTATTAACTAGCCTTCTACTTTGTGTGTACAATTCACCAAAGCACTGACAATCAATAGGACCAAAATCCAGGGCATAGTTTGCTATATGATCTGCCAATTTGTTGCCTTCCCTGAATGTGTGTTCAATTGTTGCATTGCATTTACTCATCAATTCCTTTATTTCTGCAACAGTATCCTGTATAGACCAAGGAACTCCCCATTCTCCCTTTATGCTCTTTATTAACATCATAGAGTCAGTGTGAAGATTAATTAGGAGATGACCATTATAGTCACAGAATCTCAAGGCTTCCACCATTGCCTGTGCCTCAGCCTCAGTGTTTGTGCTTTGTTTGATCTCCCTGCTATAGGCATGTATTACATCTCCCTCCTCATTCCTCAGAACAAAGCCAATGGAGCTTTTTCCTGGATTGCCCCTGGAGGTGCCATCTGTGTTAACTTTAAACCTTCCTTGTTTGGGGAATTCCCAAAACACCTTAGTGCACTTCAAGCTGGGAGTGTATTGTTCCATCATGCAGATGATGTTTGGCCATTTCTGAGGGATGTTTTGAATTCCTGGCTTTTAGATTTTAACAAGCATTTGGAGAGTGTAAGTGATTTGGTAGATAACTCTGTTGATTGTGATTGTGTCTCCATATTTGTAGCTATTTCTTCTTTTCCACGGTTCCCATTTGATCACAGAAGGTAAGGCTTGCATAACTGGTTTCAGTCTATGAATGACTGCTGCAGTCCAACATTTGACCACTGCTTGGTGCAGAGTGATGCCTTGTATATCAATTCCTGCATTGCCTAAAAAGTATCTCCATACTGTATTTGTAGCATATGATGTGAAGAACAAGTGTTGTCTTGTCTCTTCCTATGGTTTTGTACAACACCAACACTTAGAAACCATTTGGAAACCCAGTTTTTTGAAGTAATCATCCAGTGGTAGTCTATTTCTCCAGACTTGGACCCATATATTTCTATATGTATTTGCAGGATGTTGTCTTTTCCTCAGATATTCCCAGGCTATCTTGACAGTGAATTCACCTTTGGTTTCCAGCATCCATACTGGTTCATCTAGCACACCTGCCACATTTGGTGGTTTAATGTTGTTTATTATGTGTGCAGCAAGGTCATCTGGTAAGATCTCTTTGATCTTGTCTTCATTCCAATGTCCATCTTCTATTACATCCTGTATATTCTGAACAGTCTCATCACATATGAAGTCAGTAGGGGTAACAAAGTATAAGGCTCCCAATCCTGTCCAATTTTCGAACCAGAAAAGTGAAGACCCCATTTTAGGTTGCCAAAGTATTTGATGCTCCATGATACTTCGGCATTCAATCACTTTCTTCCAAATGTGTGATCCACCTCTCCAAGGAACAATTATTGGATTTAGTTTTTTGCAGTACTTCTGGCTCATGAAAGCACTCCATAAGCTTGGTTTTGTTCTGAAGTTCCACCATAGTTTGCAGAACAAGGCTGCAGACATGTCATGTAAAGATCTGAAACCTGCACCTCCTTCCTCACATGGCAAGCATAAAGTGTTCCATGATGCCCAGTGCCTTCTTGGATTTCCAATAGAATTGCCCCAGAAGAATTGTGCAATTAGTTTGTGAAGTTTATTGATCACATTGACAGGAGTATTTACTGCAGAGAGGAGGTGAATTGGCATGCTTTGCAGGACATGTGTGATGAGTACTGCTCTGCCTCCTGTGGATAATAGTTTCCCTTTCCAGTCTTGGAGTCTGTTCATCACTTTCTGTATGAGACTTTGGTAGTAGTCTATCTTCCTTATAATGTAAAAGATTGGACATCCAAGGTATATAAAAGGGAAATCTTGCTGCAGGATTCCTGTAATCCTTTGTACCTTGTTGATCACATGTGTTGAGGTGGAGTGATGCATGTACAGTATAGATTTACTCTTGTTTATCAGTTGGCCAGAGGCATCTTCATATGCATTCATTACTCCCATTATTAGCTGGAGTGATATGGCATCTGATGAGGGAAAGATGATGGTGTCATCTGCATATGCCAGGTGATGATCTTGGGACTCCATTTAGGCAAGCCAAATCCACATAAATGAGAATTGGAGTAAAGAGCATTGAGTGCTCTGGACATGGCTTCTGCTGCTATTATAAGTAGGGCAGGTGACAAAGGATCACCTTGTTTGACTCCTCTTGTGGATTTGAAGAAGCCATGTGGTTCTCCATTGATCAGAATAGAGTACCAGTTGTTGGCCACCAGTCCATGTATCAAACTAATAAAACTTTCTTCAAATCCCATCTTCCTTAGTACCTTGGCCAAGAATAACCATGACAGTCTGTCATATGCTTTGGTCATGTCCAGTTTAATTACAACATTTGGACCTGCTTTGGTTATGAGTCGAATGTCTGTTACAATCTCTCGAGTTAAGAGCATATTTTCCACTATGCTTCTGCCTTTGACAAAGCCAGCCTGATCCTATGAAATCAGCTTTGGTAGAATGATCACCAGTCTGTCATGAATTACTTTGAAAAATATCTTGTTGACAAAGTTGTTAAGGCTAATTGGTCTCAAGTCTGAGAATGTAAGTACTTCCTTCTTCTTGGGCAGCAACACTAGATTTGTGTGTGTGATACACTTGGGAAGAGTATGTCTATTAAATATTTCTTTTACCATATCAACTATATCTTCCTCGACTATATCCCAACATGACTGGTAGAAACATCCAGTGAAGCCATCTGGTCCTCCTGCACTTGCTGCATTCAGTCTAAATACTGCATTTTTAACTTCCTCCCTTGTTGGTTGATGCATCAGCAGACAATTGTCTACATTTTCTACCAGTGTAGGAATGTGGTTTAATATTTCAAATGTTGTAGGGGGGTTGTCTTCGTGAAACTGTGTTTTGAAGAAATTGATTTCTTCATTTGCTATTTCAGCATTATCTTCTAGCCATGTGCCCATGTTGTTTTGAATTCTTCTAAGTTGTAGTCTCTTTCTTCTGCAATTCACCTCTGCGTGAAAGAATTTTATATTTCTGTCTCCGTCTTTGAACCAAGCCATGCCTAATTTCTGCTTCCAGAACTCTTCTTCTAGATTTGAATACTTGATCAGCTCAGCCTGTACCTGTTGTAGTCTCCTTCTGTTTTGAGCAGAAGGATGGAGCTCAAATTAGGCTTCATGTACTTTGACAACTTCCTCTAGACTTGTTATCTTTTGGAAGATGTCTCCATATGTTGTTCTGCTCCATATTGATAGTTCTTTCTTTACCTTCTTCAGCTTATGGTTGAAAATTATGAAAGGATCCCCAATGAAGTCTGCTTTCCAGTGTTCTCTCACCACTGCTTTGAAGTTGTGGTGCTTTATCCAGAAATTTAGAAATCTGAAGGCTCTCTTTGTTGAGGTGGCATTTGTGTTGCAAGTCAGTAGCAATGGGCAATGATCTGAACCTATTTTTGGCAAGTGAGTGACCTCCAGTTGTGGTAACCATTGTTGAAATGAGAGGTTGGTTAAGCACATGTCCAGTCTTTTGAAAATACAGTCTTCTTCTGCTCTCCCATTCGACCATGTGTATATGCTTCCTTTAAAGATTAGTTCATGAAGGTTGCAGGTGTTTGATGCAGTGTCTGAAATCTTCAATCTCCTTCAGTGGTACTGGAAGTCCTCCAAATTTCTCTTCCTCATCCCATATGACATTAAAGTCACCTCCCACTAACCAAGGCAGTATCATGTTTCTAGCAAGGTTATGTAAGTTATCCCACAGATCAACTCTTTCATTAGCATTACATTTTGCATATACGAATATGACAACGAAAGTTGTTTGTAAATCCACCTCTGTTAATTTCAGAGTTAACTGCTGCTCTAGGCCACATATGATGTCTGCTTCATGATCCTCATCAACAAAGACTCATATCTTGTTTGACACATTAGCAAAACATTGTTGCAGTCCAATCCTCATTCTGTATCTTTCCAGTTTCCTTGCTTTTTGTTTAGGCTCCATGATTCCAATGAATTGAAAGTGGTGCTGTCTGTGCATATTGATAAGCCTTTCAAAGGCTTTCATTGTGTTGACTAATCTTATGTTCCAATTGATCCCATTTATAATTAGGATTGAGATTTGGATAAGATCCTTCTTGTTTGGACTCCTGCCCCTACACTTTGAGTGTCCTTGCCCTGTTTCTTCCTGCCTTTTTTGGTTGATTTCACTGCATCCAACAATTTTGGTGAAAGATCCGCTTGTCTTACTGCATTTATTAAGCTTTGGGTGGTGGATTCCTCATCAAGATCCTTTCATATTTCAGCAGTTTTCTCTTCTTCTTCAGTTTCACTTCTAAGATTTATCACTTGTAATTTGAGACCTTCTTGATTCAATTCTGTGTCCATTGGATTGTGGATCAGCTGGCCTTTATTGATGTTAAACTCATGAGGGCAGTCAGTTGTTCCAAATTTGATCTGTTGTTTGGCTTTGGCAGATGAAGTGTTCTGTAGCTCATTGGACTTTCTATCCTTGGTCAAGCTGTCTGCTGATTGCTTGTTGTCTTTGTATTCTCTTGTATTTTGTATATCCATTGTCATTGGCTTAGAAGGTGTCAGTGTGCTGGGCAGCATTACTTCCACTGTATGAGTGTTCTCCATTGTGTCCTGCTGTTTCGATTTGCCTTTTGCACTTTGCAGGTCATGCTCCAGTTCTTCATCAGTTGGTTCCTCCTCACTGCCTGTACCAGTTGGCACTTGTTCTTCCTTTGATTCTTCCTCTGCCTATTCACTCCATAACTTGCCTTCACTAAATTAAATTCTTTGAGCCTCATCCACATCCTTGACTGCTACCAGATAGTTACTTGGATGTGGGAAGGTGTCCTGACATGGTTGTTTGTATGTGGACCTGTTTCTAAATTGTCTGTTCACCTATTGGGTTGTTGTTTCATTGTCTGCTGCAGCTACTATTATGTCTCTTCTTCCATTCCTTTCCATCATTGTAGTCTGTTGGTATTTGCTGCTACCTGGTGGTGAGTTGATCTTTGTTGCCATTGAGGTGTGTGCAATCTTCTCTTCTTCTGCTTCTGCACTCATAATGCTCTGCTTTGTTCAATTTCCAGTACAGCAAATTTGTTATTTGTCTGTATATTCTAGGTTTCTGATGTAGCTGGTATAATTTCCAGCTTCTCTTTGAGTTGATCTGCTACCTGTTTGTCTTTATTCTGTGCTCGATTAACCTCCTTCCATTGTAAAACATTGTTTCCAACTACTTTACCACTTGATAGGATCAATAGAGGTGCTGCTTCTTTTCCTTTAACTTTTGTTCCTGGATTCTTAGTAGAGTTCTCCTTTATCAATTCTGGGTGCAGCTTCCAGCATTGTAGCATGTCGTGTCCCTGCAATTTACATTGCTTACAATATTTGGGAATAAAATCATATTGGATTTTAATCCACTCTGTTCTCACTGCATCTTGGCCTCGTTTTGAATATCCATTCTCACCTTCTTTGGTAGTTCTGCCATAAGATCAACTAGAACTTTAACTCTAGCACAACTAGGTCTCGTCCTGTTTATAGTTGCCATATCTAGATGTAGTGGTTTTCCAACAGCAGATGCAAGTGAAAATAAGCATTCCTTCACAAAGAAAGTTGGCAACAGACTGGGAAATGAAATCCACGCCATCGCCTTTGAGGTTTCTTCTCCTTCCTTGAACTTAGAATTGTAGATTAATATTCTCGTCTGGTATTCATACCATCTCTTTCTTTCAGATAATACACCGCTTTAGAAGTGAAAGTGAGAAATTGTTTCCACAATGTCAGACGAATTAGCACATGCCTATCTCTCAATAGTCCAATGTTGCAGTCGACGAAGTTCTTGGATGTCTAGCCAGCCATATGAGAACTTGCCAATAACTGCATATTGTAAGCCCTCGATTTGATTCATTCGTTCAACCTCCGTTTCTGTAAATTTGATGAAAGGTTGTCCTTATAGGAAAGAAACTTTCTTGAAGGGAATGGGTTTGATTGTCGCTGTTTTATTGTCGCTGTTGATTTAGAGTTTGTTGTAGAGTTCGAATTTAGAGTTGATGGTTTGAGGAGTTCGCTGTAGTTGAGTGGTTTTGGATATGTGGGAAGTGTAGCGGGAGGTTGGGAGGTGGAGGGAAAGGGGTCGCCAGCCGGCGTATTACCGGCCGGCGTCGCTATCGCCACTCTTGAAGCTTTCTCTCTCTAGTTTCTCTCTCTATCGCCTTCCACGTGCTCTCCGCATAACTTTTTGAAAGACTTGAAGTTCGTAAATTCATTTTGAATCCTTGGAACATGCTTGAATTCTATCTTCGTGAACCTCTTATCAGCTTTTGTACATAATGCAAGTATGGCAATATTTTGGTATTCTTAGTTGCCCATTCTCCTAGAACCTGGTGTACCAATAGATCTGAATCTCCGATTACCAATAGCTCCTAAATGTTCATGTCGATGGCTAACCTGAGTCCCAAGATGCAGGCCTCGTATTATGCCATATTGTTGGTGCACGAGAACCTAAATTTTGCGGATACCGGGTAATGTTGACCAGTTTCTGATACTAAGATGGATCCAATGCCCATTCCCTTGAAGTTTGGTGCTCCATCGAAGAACACCCTCCAACCGTCGTATGCTAAGGTAATATCCTCTCCTACAAATGATACTTCTTCATCGGGAAAATACGTCTTCAAAAGTTCGTATTCTCCCTCTACGGGATTTTTAGCCAAATGATCAGCCAATGCTTGCCCTTTGACTGCCTTCTGAGTTATATAGATGATGTCAAACTCACTCAGCAATATCTGCCACTTTGCTAACTTACCCGTAGGCATGGGCTTTTGAAAGATGTATTTTAACGGGTCCATCCTTGATATGAGATATGTAATGTATGCACAGAAATAGTGTCTCAACTTCTGGGCTATTCTTGTCAAAGCATAGCAGGTGCGTTCCAACAAAGAGTACCTAGCTTCATAAGGCGTGAACTTCTTGCTCAGATAATATATCGCCTGCTCTTTTCTCCCAGTTTCATCATGTTGTCCTAGAACACAACCACAGGCCCCATCCGACACAAACAGATAAAGCAGCAGAGGTCTTTCTCATTCTGGTGGGACCAACAAGGGTGGTTTAGACAAATACTCCTTGATTTTGTTGACGGCCTTCTAGCATTCTTCAGTCCAACTTGTTGCAGCATCTTTATTCAACATTTGAAGATTGGCTCACATATCACCGTTGCTTGTGCTATAAAACGGCTGATAAAATTAAGGCGCCCTAGAAAACTCATCACATCTTTCTTATTATTTGGCGGTGGCAAGTCCTACATAACATTGATTTTTGACGGGTCTATCTCAATACATCGGCGACTGACGATGAAACCTAACAATTTTCCAGCAAAGACTCCAAAGGCACATTTTGCATGGTTTAACTTCAAGTTTTATTTTCGAAGCCGATCAAAAAATTTCTTTAGGTCTGCTATGTGATCCGAACTCCTTTTATATTTGATGATAACATCATCCACGTACACCTCTATTTTCTTGTGTACCGTGTCATGGAAGATAGTCTTCATAGCCCTCATGTATAAAGGCAGTCTTTTCGGCATCCTCTTCGTCCATCCAAATCTGATGGTATCATGAGAAGCAATCCACAAAGTATTGGAGTTCATGCTTGGCGCAGTTGTCAATCAGTATGTGTATGTTAGGCAACCAAAAATCATCCTTCGGACTTGCTTTGTTCAGATCTCGGTAGTCGACACATACTCTAACTTTTCCATCTTTCTTTGGAACAGGCACAATGTAGCTAACCAGGTCGGGTATTCGACCACTCGGAGAACCTTGGCTTAAATTTGTTTGGTGACCTCCTCTTTTATCCTCAAACTCCTATCCGGCTTGAACTTTTTGAGCTTCTGTTTAATCGTTGGACACATGGGATTGTAGGTAGCTTGTGAGCTACTATAGATGTACTCAACCCAGTCATATCGTCGTAGGACCATGCAAAAATATCCTCATATTCTGATAGAAACTTGATATACTCTTCCTTTTCTACTGGTGATAGATGGATGCTTATGCGAGTTTCCTTGACTGTTTCAAAATCCCTTAAGTTAACGGCCTCAGTTTCCTCCAAATTAGACTTCGCTTTGTTTTAAAAATTCTCTACTTCGTTGACAATTTCCTCAAGTATTACATCATCCTCTAGATCTTCCGAATCACTGTCCATATGTTACGTTGTCTCATTAGATGTCACAATCGTAGGTTCATCATGATAATAAATATGAAATTAATAATGCATCAAGGAAACTTTTAAATGTCAACAAGTATGACTCGATGGCTTGAGTAATTATTTCAAAACAAAATACTGAAAAATGTTCTTAAATGCTCAAAACCATTTGAAACGGTCCAATTCTTGAGAATAGCTCCCTCTTCCAGTGTCTGAATGGTAAGGTATTCCTCCTTCTCCTCCTCCTCCTCCTCCTCCTACTCCTCCTCCTCCTCGGCAATTGTGCTGCAGTCCATGTCTTCCACATCTAGAAACAGCTTCCTCCCTGCCAAAATCTCATCTTCTTCGGTTCCCCACATCATGTCAGCTTGACGGAATGTCTGGTGCAGAGGTGGTACGGGTTGTTACAGCAGATAATAATGGGCACGCCATGGCTGTATCCAATCCTGATACTCTTGCGTGGTATATTCATATCTGAGTCCAAAGGTCGTGCCATGACACTATGGTTGTACGGGTTTAGTGATCCCCTGAAGCTTTTTTCCAAGACCCTTGCATGGTTCATATCCCGTCCACAGCAATATGCTTTCTATCTTCTTGCTCCACCATCGATCCTTTTCAATTGCTTTCACTCGCTCAATGCGGTGATATGTTTCTCCACCCAACTTCCTCCTGTTTTCGATGACTGGAACGGTCTGGTTAGTGTAGATAGGGTTGCTTCTGTCTCCATAAATGATCACCTCCTAATGATTCCACTGGAACTTCACAGCTTGGTGCAGAGTAGAAGCCATTGCCCCAGCTGCATGTATCCATGGCCATCCCAACAACAGGTTGCAAGTAGCAGATAAATCTAACACTTGGAACTCAATGTAAACCAAGTCGGACCCGTCTGTAGATCAAGGTTGATTTCCCCGATAGTAGCTCTCTGAGATCTGTTGAACGCCTTCACATTCATGCTTCCCATTCGTATCTCGTGCAGGCCCTTACCTAATCTCTTCAGAGTGGTCAATGGACATATGTTCAGATTCGAACCTCTATCTATCAGGACCCTGGCAATGAACTTGTCCTCGAATTGCACTATGATGTGCGACGCCTTGTTGTGACTTAGTCCATCTGGTGGTATAACTCATCTTCGTGGAAAGTGATTTTATGGCTCTCTAATACTTGTTCGACCATGTTAGCCATCTCTTTACTAGTGACACCGGTGGGTACATAAGCTTCACTTAACACCTTCATCAAAGCATTCTTGTGCATGTCTGAATTTTGCAATAGTGATAAGATGGATATCTGAGCAGGAGTCTTGTTCAGGTGGTCAACAACAGAGTATTCCCTTGCTTGTATCTTCCTCCAAAGATCATCAGTGTCGGTATCAACAACAGGCGGTTTAGGTGCAGCTTCCTTGCTTATTCCTCCCAGATTCTCAAGTGTGTAAACTCTGCCAGTTCCAGTCATACCTTGCACGGCACCTGTTTCTTCCTTTTTGGCTTTTCCCTTTCTTCTCACTTCCGCAACATAATCCCACGAGATGGAATCAGACTCGTAATATTGCGTGGGAGCTACCATTACAGTGAAGGGTGTACCTACCTCAACTTTAAATGGCACCTGGGTTTGTACCACAACTGCCGTGAGGGTGACCAGAGATGTTTTAGGAGCGTCTCCCTCACGGATGAGTCCAATGGACCCTTCCTGATCCCACTCTTCATCAATTTCTTTCACATTCACTCCATCACCTCTATGATACGGGAGAGGGTTGTTGCGGACGTTCGGTGTAGCTTCCTTTGCTTGTATAACCTTAGTGTCGATCTGAGTCTGAATCTTATCTTTCGTGCGGCATTCGATAATAGTATGACCCTTCATGCCTGAATGATAAGCACATGTTTTGTAAGGGTTGATCCATTGGGAAGGATTTTCCACAACAACAACAGGAATAGGGGTGACGTAACCAACGACCTTCAATCTTTCATACAGTTAGGCTATGGGTTCAATTGCTTTGATGAGTCCCTAGAACTTGGAAATATGGGTGATCTTTGGTCGATTTTTGTGGATCGAGAGTAGGTTATGATGCATTTTGGGGGGTGTGATATATAGTGGTTTGCAGGTATTGAGTTGGATGATGGTGATGTTGTTGAGGGGTTTGCACTGGTGGTGGGTTAAGGTTATTGGGTGGTGCGGGATTATGATACTGATGCGGAAGATTTGGAGCCATGCTTGGTGGGTTCTGGATTTGTGTGTTTTGGGGTGGTGTTTGGTTTTAGGCAGTCCGGTTTTGCTGGTTGATGTCGGGAACATTCAGAGTAAGGGAAAGGTTTTCCAGATTTTGGACCTGCTCAAGCTCACCCTATAGTTCCAGGATTTTCTGATCCAAGTGTAAGACCAACTCATTCTGCCCCGGAGTACTTCTACCATCTAAAGTTTCAACATTTTCCGCAACAGCAGCATTGTCTTTCCGGATACCACTTAAACTGTCACGCCCCGCCCGGCGGGCCCGCGACACTGGCACCAGGCCCTGCTTGCAGAGCACCGGTGAACCCTTCGTCCCCGTTAACTTATTGACCTTCTTTTACTTATTATTTCGAACAACAGATCATTAAATTAAACCGCCTCCGGAGACACACTCCGTGCACATGCATATACATTTACAAATCCGTGGAAACATATTACCATGTTTTGGACATAAAGTTTACAAATATACATACCCAACAACTGTCCACATACGACTGTCATGTGTCTAATGAGCCTCTATGAGAATAAATACAAAACATCCTATGTCGGAACAAGGCCCCGACATGCCCAGAATATCTACATAAAATGCTACCCAATTATAGCAAGTCCAAAAGATGAATCTTGCTATTCCTGCTGAACTGGTGACCTACTGCGGTGGGGGAGCTCTGTCTGCCAATCTTTTTGGACCTGCAGCACGATATGCAGCATCCACAAAGTAAAGGACGTCAGTACAGAAAATGTACTGAGTATGTAAGACAGGAATACAACATGAAAGCAGTAATATAAATCTTAGGATAGAAACAAACAACTCATAGCAACGGAATTGCCTCTGAGGGCAGCTAACCATAACATTACTATTATAGGACCCATTTCCATCAGTACAGAGATATATTTATACCCTTACAAGGTTTGCTAGTTTCATATACATTCACATTACCGGATGCACTACGTAACCATTACCTTAGACCAATACCTGCGCTACTGTGGGCTTGTCATTTTCATATTCATTTAATGTTACCATAACCAATTACATGAACCTACTACGTACAATCACATACAATCACATACGGTCACATACAATCACATACGCCTCCATGGGCTCATCATCATCGTACGCCTCTGTGGGCTCTTCATCATCTGCCTCTGTGGGCTCATTATCATATGCCTCTGTGGGCTCATACCCGGCCTTTACTAGGCGCGGTCACGACATACCCGGCCTTTGCTAGGCGCGGTCATACGAATTCAATCATACATATATACACATGTTCATGTAATACATTGCAAGCTTACTTGTGAATTGAGTTCATGACTTACTTGTGACATGTGTCCATGACTCGCTACATTTGTTACCCATTCTTCCTCATACAATTTAAGATTACCTTTTCAATAATAAAATTACGGGACTCAAGGACTTCCATCAACATTATTACCACGAGCGAGAATAATCAATCCATGAAGGAAAGAATAATATACGCAATACTAGCTTCTAAGAGTAGAGTATTCCTTTGGGGCTCACTCGTGGCATTGTACTCAACAGGAAACGTGCAAAAGAAGGAACGGTATAGTCTTACATATCTGGTGCTTATTGCGTCGGCTCTCAGGCTATGCAATTTGCCGCAATTCTTTGATCTACAATTAAAGAATAGCTTAATGGTTACTTACATGCTTGATAACTATTATTACCCCAAAATTCCCCAAATTTCATGTAGTGATTCTCTATACTTTTCTTCCCCTAAACTTCGTTAAGTGTATGTACAGCACATGCAACCTATTTATAACCCACAATACTCAAGGCCCATTTGCTTAACTTTACTTATTTGACTCTGCAGCTCCTATTCATACTCTTTTAAGTTCTCACAAGCATGCAACCCATCCATCATGCATGTTTAAGGGAAAACCACATGAAAGGGAGTAGTAACTTACCTTGCATGTAAATTATTCGACCTTCTTCTCCTATTCCTCAATTTCTAGGTCTTTGCCTTCAATGTGGGTCTGTAGAAGGAGCGGGGAGTCAGCTATTGTCCCTCTATGTTCTTCAATTCCTTTTTACTTCCGTCAACCTTCAACCGAGGGTTTGGAAGAGGGGAATTTGGTGGCTTTGATGCTAGGGCTTGAGAGAAGTCTTTGGGGCTTTTCACTCTTGCTGGGAATTAGAAAAATGAGGAAGGGACGAGTTTGGGGTCCCTTTTATAGGTTTAGGTGTAAGAATTCACAGACCTGAAAAAGGTCAGAAATGCGATCGCATACCCGTCGCAGACAGGTATGCGGTTCGCATTTAGATCGCAGATCTCACCTCAAAAATCTGTCGCATTATGCGACGCAGGAGGGCCAGAAATGCGATTCGCATTTCCAAAATGCGATCGCATTTCTGGTCGCATTTTGGACATTAGTTTGGCCCAGTGTTCTGCCTCATTCTGCGATGGGGGTGTCGATTCTGCGGTTCGCATTTACCAAATGCGATCGCATTTTTGGTCGCATTTTTGACAAACTCTCAGCCCAGGGTTCTGTTCCATTCTGCGATGGAACCTGTCAATTCTGCGATCGCATATGTGTTATGCGGTCCGCATTTTGACCGCATTTCGCTACTTTTGTTTCCTTCGAAATTTTAAACCATTTCCCGGGTTCTTGGTTCTTTTTATGTAACTACCCCTTTAGCATTATTAAATGTACGTATTTTACGGGTTGTAACATTCTCCCCCCCCCCCCAGGAACATTCGTCCCCGAATGTGTGGATCTAGAAATGGTAATATTACCGGGGGAGGGGTTTTAGCTTTCAAAGGCTTCTTCCGGACGCCATAATCCCAGCATTAAATAAAAGGTAATTATGAGCTTCCGATTTACCTCATGGAAACGTTTCTCCTTCCAATGCGTTCTACATCCCCTTGGCATTTTCACTATTATCGTCTACCTCCAGGAATAGATACGGGTATTTAGTTTTCATCTCTTCCTCTGCTTCCCATGTCATCTCTTTCATTTTCGGTTCCTCCACAACACCTTGACCGAGGCCACATCTTTTGATCTAAGCTTGCGGACCTGTCGGTCCAATATAGCCACTGGTACCTCTTCGTAGGTTAGGTCCTCTGTGATCTGTATATCTTGGACAGGGACGACCCGAGAAGGGTCTCCGATGCATTTCCTCAACATGGACACATGGAATACCGGGTGGACGAATTCCATTTCGGATGGTAGTTCCAATTTATAGGCAGCTCTTCCGATCCGGCGAAGAACTTGATATGGACCGATGTATCTCGGGCTTAATTTACCCTTTTTCCCAAAACACATGACACCCTTCATGGGTGAGACCTTTAGGAACACCCAGTCACCAACTTGAAATTCCAAGTCACGACGCCGAACGTCGGAGTAGGACTTTTGCCTGCTTTGTGCAGTCTTCAATCGTCCCTGTATTATTCTCACTTTCTCAACGGCTTGATGGACCAA
>MCJB01012905.1:104661-139627 GCA_002018475.1 Nicotiana obtusifolia | reverse complement strand
GGTGTAGCTCTTTCCCACCAAGTCTACCAAGGAGACATTATTCTTAGCTTTGGAACCCTTAGATTTCTTGGCTGCCTTGGGAGTCTGGGCTGTCTTGGTTAATGCAACAGTAGGAAGAGGCTCACAAGGATGGCATCTCAATCCGCTAACAATGGCAAACTCCTTCATGCCAAAGCAAACCGGCATGCCACAGTAATTTATCCAAATCTCATCCTTCCTGTCGCAAATAATCTTGCGCTTCAACAGCTCCGAAACCATCGTCATTGGAAATCGGACACCGGTATCTTCGGGAAAATCTAAATAGGGCCCAAAGCAGCTAGCCCTAAAGAATTTCTCCAACCCCTGCTGCCGGAGAATGCCCCTGAAGCTGTCAAAGCCCTTGCCCATTGTCGATCTAACGATAAAATCACCTGACAAATCCTTAATTTGATTCAACGGCATCGTCACGCCGTGCTTTGCAATGCTGACACTCTTTACGACCTCCTCAATCGAAGGTCTATTGGGATCTTCTTCACCTCCTTCATCCCCTTCTTCATCTTCTTCTTCATCTCCTTCTTCATCTCCTTTTTCTTCACCTACTTCTTCACCTGCTTCATCTTCATCTCCTTCAGAATTTTCTTCATTTTCTTCATATCCTTCAGCAGATTGTTGATCATCTTTTTTACTTTCTCTACTTTCTGCACTTTGTTCAGTTTTTCCACTTTCTTCTTCATGCTGGGTTTCCTATCTTTGTGAAGCCCCACTATCACTAAATCTTTCCTCATCTACTGATTGACAAATGGCAGTCACAAGTTTATCTAAAGATGTCTGCACCTTAGGTCTTTTACTGCTTTCTTCCCCACTTGGTTTCACTACTTTTCTTTTAACTCGAGCCATTTTATCTACACAAACGAGATAGAAAAACAGTTTTAATTGGTTAGTGCAACACTCAAAGTAAAACAGAAAAGGTATATGTTGCAACAAGTAATCAGTTGTTTCAACAGATTAAGAATATGTTGCAACAACTTATAACTTGTTGCGGCAGAATATTAACCTGTTGGAAATAGAAAAACAGAAGCAACAGCTTAGCAACTGTTTTGATTTTTTTGCAACAGGTTGTTAATATGCTACAACAACTGCTTCAGTTGCTGCAAAAATCTCAACAATTGTTTTGATTTTATCCAGCAGCTGTTGGATAAAATCAAAAAATTTCCTAAACCGCAGCATGACAGCAACAACAACAGCAAAAAACTCTAAATTTAACTACAAAATATCTATATTTCACTACAAACACACAACCATCACAAATCTCATTCACAGATTAAACAAAATACACCAAATAGGATTTCTTTTTAACCATGCAACCTCAGCAGATGTTTGCAACTGTCAAACAAGTGCTGAATTTTATGCAACAGGTAACCTCAGTTGTTGGAAAACATCAACAAAATTGCAAGCCTTTTTTTTTTCGAAACAACAAGGATAAGGAGAACAAAAACACACTCAAGAAAAACCCATGCTCTTCTTCATCCAAAAACCATAACTTCACAACCACAACCACTCTTTACAAACTCATAAACCCCAACAAGTGCAACAAATACACGAAACTACAACAAAACAAACAACATTCAACAAAAACCCATGCTCTTCTTCATCTTCTCTAACCAAAATCATCATTTTCAAACTCTGATTCAAAACCCTAAAATTTTTGAACCAACTGAAAAAAAAATATTTACCTGAGTATTTGCTGAGAAGGAACAACTGAGCAGAGAGAGAGAGAGAGAGAGAGAGAGAACTGACCAGCAACAAGAACGATGGAGAGAGAGGAACGAGCAGCGGTGGTCGCCGGTTCGGAGAGGAGACAGAGAGACGGATGAAAACCGAGATGAGAGAGAAGAATGGAAGTTGTTGGGGTTTTTGTGATTCTGAAATAAAATCTTAATGGGGCCTTTTTAACTCATGGGCTTTTGTGTATTTTTTAAGAGATTATAAGTTTTACAAATTATAATTCAGCCCCAAATTAAGCTAATCAGATTTTTAAAACAAGTTTTGACTTGACCGGTCAAAATTGTCACCATTTCTAATTAGGTGACTTTTTTGTCACCACAACTTAAATCTTCCAGGTTAACAACTCATTGGAATTAATTGTTCTATTTTATAACTCTGCTACTGATGAATTCACCCTCTTCAACTACAAGACCACGACAGGACCTATGTTTCAATGTCTCCCAACTTTTGCTTTGCCTCCGAAGAGAATTTTTGGCCGAACTGTCAAATGTGTTAAAACCCCATAAAATATTTTACTTGGGCTCAACCCATAATAATCCATTATTCTAGTCTCAGCATCTCAGCCCAAATCAAGTCGACCGAAATCTCCTCCAGCTTGTTGCTCGAGTGACGGCAGGCGTGGACGACGACGGACGGCGGTGAGTCCATTTCTTGCTGTTAGAGATGTACTATGATTTTCTTCACTCCATTTCTATCTTTTTTTCTATTTTATTTAGAAAGGTCATAACTTGTTGTATGAAATGCTAAGCTGTGAATATTAGCCAAAAAGTGGGAGCTACTGGAAATGGAGTGTAATTAAGAATTGTGCTTAATGATTGTCATGGAATTGCATGCTTAAATATTTTAGGAGTTGCTTTTAGTTTATATTTGCTAATAATTATCATGTGAACCTAAGAAGTGATTAGGAGAACTGACATCAATCAATCGAGTATGTCTTAATTTCAAATTAGTTGAGATCGACTATTTGAATCCTTTGTGTCCATTCCACTCAATTCAGGTTCTCATTTGACACTGCACCAAGGTGCCAATGTACCCCATGCCCAGAAGTAGCAGAATCAGGATTATAAAAAGGGGATTCAAAAATGTCACACCTCGGATTTGAACCTTTGATCAAAAGCAATTTTTGAATCACTTTGCTACTTTACTAAAATTTCCCAACATGTCAAGTTGATTCAACTACTTATATTAACAAAAAGAACTATTTTTTACCCTATTTGCATAATATTATTTTTCAGCGAATGCAATTAAATCCCCTCTCTCCAAACTAGCTCCATCAGTTGTGCCTAGGAGAACACGTTCCTACTGATTAGGATACTTGAAGGGGGACAATTAGAAGGAACAGAAATTAAAGATGCAGTTGATCTTAGGTTTCTTAAGGTCTATTATCTCTTAGTTTCGAGGTTATCTTCGAGAAAGACCATCAAACAGCAAGGTGAACTTAGCTTGGTATAGATAGTATGATTGCTCATTTTCTTTTTTTTCTTTTCTCTTTCATCTAATGCTTCTAAGAATGAATTCTTCTGGAATTTAATTCGCTTATAAGAATTGTGTTCCATTCAACTTATGGCCTTTCTTGAGAAGCCATGTTAGTGTGTACGTCTGTTAAGCTACAAATTGGTTAGCGTTGTTTTACTTTGTGCGGATCTGTAGGACTCCTTCACCTCTTTGCTTGTAATTTGATAAGAAAAATATGATTAGAGGCCTTTCATTCATTACCTGTTTATAGTGATGGGTAGTGGTTAGCGTCAGCTAAGAACAGATAGCAATTCTTGATAGTCATTCTGATTAAAGTGGAAAATTAGAACAATGTGGATTGCCTTTGCTAATAAAATAACTTTTTATATTATTTGGTTGTTCGGAGGGATGGGGAGCTACGAGGAGGATGTGGAGCAAAGCTTTTTCGGTTTCTCTAAATGTGCTTCTATGACAAGAAATTCCATATGAGGGAGATTAATTTATCGAGTGCAAATTCAGTGACTTAGTTGCATTCGAGAGTGTTGCAAGTAGCAAAAATGAGAAAAATCCTGGATGCCGTTCATCTTCCATCTTCATTTTCTCTTTTCTGTTTTGTTTCCTCAGACTGTGGTAAAACACATTAGATGATTTGATGTAAATAACCCTCAACACATAAGTTGATTTGATTCTGCTGCTTTCTTGTCTGATTTCTAGTTCCAGATGATGTCCTTTCGATGAGAATTCTATTAATTATTGGAGTTTATACACTAATACTAATTTATATTTGCTTGTGTAGCTAAATGTTCATATGCTTTTGCATTAACAAGTGAACTTTGATTTAGCATAATCCGTTTCTGTTTTGAACTGACTGGTTACATTTCCAGAGTTGCTGAAACTTAGAAATTTTCTGCTGTTGCTTTTAATTTTCAGAATCACAGAATTTGTTTTGCAATTTCTTCTGAACTCTTGCAAGATCTGAAAGAGCTTCAGCAGCCTTTTGTTTCTTTTTATTCTTTATGCTCAATCAAGGAAGTTATACATCCAGTACTGATCTTTGTTCTTCATTCACTTGACAATTTCCTCGACTTCTGCTGAACAATGTGTCTTGCATGAGAAACGCTCAATAAATACTGTGCAATGTAAATGTTTCCCTCCATGATGGTGGTGCACTTGTACTAACGGGTACTAATGGCTCTGGTATCGACATTCTTGCGCATGTTAGCTGGTTTCTCGAAACTATCAGCTGGTGAGATACTCTGGAATGGTCATGCTATCACTGATTTTCAGGTGTTTTTCAACAGTACGAACTTCAGCTCAACTGGTTCCCTCTTTAGGACGCTATCAAAGAGAAGTTAACAGCCCTTAACAATGTTCAATGGTTTTAAGTTCTTGAAGGCAAGCAAAGAAGGTCTTTGCCAGCTTTGGAACTCATGGGGCTTGGAAGATTAGTAATGATAAAGCACGAATGCTTTCTATGGTTCAAAGGAAAAGGGTACAGCTGGCCAGATTGTTGGCGATTGATTGGCCTATTTGGTTGCTTGATGAACCTTCAGTAGCATTGGGTGACGCAGGTTGTAAAACTGCTCGAGTATATTATTGCAGAGCACAGAAGAAAGGTTGGTATCGTCATTGTTGCCACCCATCTGCCTATTCAGCTTGAGGATGCAATGTTTTTAAGGTTGCCACCAAAGTTCCCAAGAAGGATGACTTTGGTTGACATGCTTGATCGAGGTGGCCTGGACTGATCTTTAAGAAGATATACTCCAAGTTTAAAGAAAACTCTGCAATGGAGCATACAATTACAGAAACAATAGAAGCGTGTGATGTGCCAAATTTTCTTGTAGTGGCATCAGAGTTTGCAATTTATTTCATTCTTGATGTTTGCAAGAACTGCTCCAAGATTTATGTACTTAGAATATCTGGGACTAGCTTCAATAATTTTTTTAGGTTTGAGGGATAGTAGTTTTTGATACTTGTTAGTTCCTCTCAGTTGCATCCAATTTGCCAGTAGAAATGTGTGGAGAGCACATTGCATCAGATGTTGCGCTCTCTTATTATCATGCCAAGTAGCTTAGTTTCTTGTATGCTAGTTTGAAGCGGAGAACTAAAGAGATACGTTTGGTTGTTCATCTTTATCTTATCAGAAGATTCAGTACTGATCAGGCTAATAAGATAAGCAGTCTCTAGATGATCTGTTTTATGGAATGTGGATATCGACATCCTAGTACACCTAAATTTGTCTATAGGATTAACACGAGATGTGTGGGAATTTCATTTTTGTTTCATCAGCAGACTAAGCCCTGATCAGGCTTCGTAACAGCTTTTGGACAGTGTTGTTTGGTTGCTGTAGTAAGAAGATAATTTCAACAACATAAAATTCAGCATTGTTAATACGATGTTTTGGTTGCTATTTTCCCCCCCCTCATTATAATAATATCAGGCATAAGTTCTAGGAAGTTATGTATTATCTTAAGTTGGATAGTTACAGGAATTAGTAATAGATAGATAGAGAATACTAAATGACAAAACTGACACGCATTATTGTAAACAATATTGTATATGAATTTGTAATATATCATAAAAAAATATTTGACATGTAATAATAATAATCTCAGTATTGCAGTAACTCCTACGTTATAATTCTTACATTACTAATTGTTGCATAACTTGTCTCTAAACCCAAACACCATAGAATATAAGCTTAAGGTTGATGATGCTTTGCAGTTTTTGGGATTTGGACCACGACACTTTTAAAAAGCTACAGTTACACTACTAAGTTAAATTGCTTTTAAAGAACTCAAAAATAAGCGATTTTCCTTTGACTATTGATTCGCTAGACTTCTTAGCTGAATCCTAGTCAGCGCCTCGTGACAAATTTATGTATTAGGTGGGAAATAAATTGAAGGAAAAGTTCCTCATCTAGAGACCAGATTCTACGCTAAAAATTGACTAAAATGATTGAAAAAAGTGGAGGAGAAGGTTCCCTCACCTAGACACCAGATTCCACGCATAAAATTGGCTAAAATGATTGAGAAATAATCTTTGACTCTATCTTTTATTGTAGTTTAATAATACACCAAATTTAAGAAACTAGCAAACCACCACGTTTTTGGAATCTTCGATTCTTAATTCGGAGGACTGGAACATAATCACATGACCAATAAAAATTTGAACAGCGTCATGCATACACGACTTTTGGCTTTTGATCATATTATATATATTTATTTTGGAATAAAACGTGTTTGAAATTGCTAATTACCTCAAGATCTCCCATTAATTAACATAGATATAGAACTATTTTTCTGACTGATATAGCGTTTTGAGCTTCTTAATTGCAACCAAAAACGTTTTCCCACCTCAAGGTATCGCATTCTACATGCCATTTTTTTTCTATGTATCAAAGAACAGTTAGTTGAGATCACCACGTGCACATTTTGTTCCATCCCAAAAGAAATTGATTCATGCTTTTGTACGGGTCAAAAATTATTGCTAATATAATTAAGTCATATTAGCATTAAGGAGGCATTCACAGACTGTCATGTATCACCAATACGACTTCAATAAAGACTTGCTCAAGGTCGAAATGGTTCTAGAAACAATAATGGTTGCGGTCGAAGAGTCAGCAAGGGACGAGGTCGAGACGTCGTCAAAGGTCAAGGTCAAGGTCGAAGTCAAGCATCCTTGACGGAGTTATAACAGCTAGTTCCAAGATATGATACAAAAGAGAATATTCTAGTGGATATTCTCTGCACCTGTACTATTAGGGTTTTTAGGAACATGTTCCCTATAAATAAAAAGAGACACAATGATAGGGCACATGATATATTCATTTGTAAAGAAACACATTAACTTTATAGAGAGTGAATCTGGTCCTATTACAAGCATATAAAAATAACCTTTTTACTAATATTCTTGTCTAGCATTTCCTCTGGATCCAAGAACAACCTAAGTGTTCAAAGGCTTATCAGTCACTCATCATTGTCAGAGAGCATATCAACAGATCTCACCCCTTTTTGGGTGACTCACACGTTTTTATTTACTCAAATGTCATTTATTGATATTTAATGCCATTTTCCATCTTTTTATATATTGATTGCTGTTATTATTGCTTACATTCATTGCCACCCGGTTAAATATATAAGTTATTTGCCATAAAATCGATAGCTTTATTTTTAGGATATTATTATTAGCTGAGATTGACTCTTCTTCATTTAAATCTATTTGGTTGAACCAAGATCTATATTTTTGGTCAAACAGCTTGGCGCCGTCTGTGGGGATTTCTTAGCTAATTTTTTAGTTTCCTTTAGATCTACGACTAACGTGAATCACTAACCTCACAAACCCCAAGATCTTTCTCTTTCTTTGCACGTACAAAAACCTACATGGTAAGTAACCAAGGAGAGAGAACTAAAGTAACATGTGATTTCTGTAGAAACCTCATGAGTGCTATCAACGACAGTTGTAAAACATTAGGCGAGGACATGACGGCCACTGCCTCCCCCCGGCGTGAGAGGTCGCCTCCCCCCATTATAGCATAACAAAACCAAATGGAAAAGGGGCCTCCACGTCCACAGAAGAAGCGACGCCACTGGCCGTGAAAAAGCTTCTCGAAGCATGGCTGAACGATACGCTAGTAAGCGTGCTCAAAAAGCCAACTCTATGCACGACTATAGGGACTTCAAGAACCTACACAGTGCAATGAGCAGACGAACAGGGCGACCAACCAGACCCTCCCCCCAACACCAGGTATAACTCAAAATGTTACCAATAATGCAGGTGACAACGCCCTTGCCGGTGTTCTAAAGGGGATGGAAGAAATGGAGAATGAAAATAAAGCACTCAGAAATCAAATGAAAGAACACCAAGAACGAGTCGAAAAGATACTAGGCGCCCCTAAGCTATTGCCAAAGAAGGACGCCGACAGTTTCGTAGAGCAGTTGTACAGCGAAGAAGCAACCCCGCATACCATACCAAAGACCTTTATAATGCCGCCATATCTCAAGATATACGACAGAACGACTGATCCTGAAGATCACGTGACTCATTATGCCACCACCGTGAAAGGTAACGACCTCACCAAGGAACAAGTGTCTTCTATATTACTAAAGAAATTTGGCGAAACTCTAATAGGAGAGGCATTAACGTGGTACTCACAACTACTAGCCCGCTACATAGAAACCTTCAAGGAGATGGCTGATAAGTTTGTAACAGCACATGTCGAAGCCAGGAAAGCCGAAACAAGAGTGAACAACATATTTGCCATTAAGCAGTCCTTGGGAGAGGGACTGAGGGACTTCCTCGCCCGATTTAACAAGGTAAGGATGGCCCTACCAAACGTATCTGAAGGGATGGCGGTCATGACTTTTCAAAACTGATTGAGTTGAGATGGTTCGAGAGCGACTAGAAAACTACTGAGCCGATTGATGAAATATCCTCCAACTATTTAGGACGAGATCCACAATGCTTACTGTGCCGAAGTCCGAGCAAATGAGGACGGTCTCAACGGACCAACTCATTGGTTCATCTCGGTACGAGCCAAGTCCAGGAAAGAACGAAGAGACAACATCAGGAGGGATCACCCGGTCTCACGACCCAACAGTGAACAACACCAGCCATACGTCAGGGCCCCCGCCTCACCGTCTCTCCGCTATGAGGAAGTTCCATCCAGGCCGAGAATGGGGACTCACCGGAACGAAAGAGGTATGCCTCCTTATTCCCTGCTCACAACTTTTGTGTATCACCTACAGAAATAGTCTATCCCCTGGAGAAACTCGGAACGAAGGTGAAGTGGCCGCCAAAGATGAAGTCCGATCCAAGCAGCAGAAAATCCGACGCCCTCTGTGAGTTTTACCAGGTGCGCGGACAGAAAACCGAAAATTACATCTCCCTCAGGCGAGAAGTCATAACCAGGTCACAGCAGGGACACTTCTAAGAGCTGCTGAGTGGCAAGGGGAGAAATAACTTTGCCAGAGGATGTGAGCACCAAGGCTCGCCGAAGCTGCCGACACCAGCTCATACCATCAACATGGTCATCGACGGCAACGACGACACCTCCATCAACATCGTTAAAATCACTACCACTCACAAACTCAAACGATCTATCGCCCGCGAATGGTATGACGGACTCGAAGAAAGTATCATCTTTGACGAGTCAGATGCCAACGGTTTAACTTTCCCTCATAATGATGCTCTCATCATCACTTTGTGCATTTTAGATACCGATGTCAAATGTATCATGGTAGACGATGGAAGTGGAGCGTGCATTATCCATCCCCGAGTCCTCACCCAGATAAGACTCGAGGACAAGATAGTGCCACGCTGCATCACACTAACCGGTTTCAATAATGCAATTGAACGGACATCTAGAGAAATTACACTCCCCGTCTTGTCCGGCAGCGTAACACTGGAGACGACATTCCTCATCATGGACCAGTCCATCGTGTACAATACCATAGTAGGACGACCATGGGTACATCTCATGAGAGCCATCCCCTCCAGCCTATACCAAGTAATCAAATTCCCAACAGCTTGGGATATATTCAGCATACCTGGAGAACATCGCACATCCTGGGAATGCTACCATTTCGCCTTAGAAAACATAACGGAGAAAAGACAAGGAAAAAGAGGCATAGCAATCAACTGGGCCTAGGTAGACACAAGAAGAGACCAAGGACGTCATCATGGATCCCGAAATGGTCGAAGCCATAGACTCGATTGTAGATGACCTTGACCCTGTTCAATTAGATCCAAGCGATTACAGAAAAAAGGCCTACGACGGTTGCAAACTTCGAGAACCAGATAAATTTAGTCAATTCTTAATAACTAATGAAGATTTATTTGCCTTCAGCCATGCAGATATGCCGGACATCCCCAAGGAGATCGCCACACACAAATTAAACGTCGATCCATTCTACCCCTTGGTAAGGTAGGTCATACATAAGTTCAATCCCACCATCAACGATGTCGTACACGAGGAGGTGCAGAAATTATTAGAAAATGGCTCCCAGTCGAAGTACCCAAATGGATCGCCATCTTAGTGATAATCAAAAAGAAAAATAGGAAATGACGGATGTGCGTAGACTTCATGGACTTGAACAAAGCATGCCAGAAGGATTCATTCCCATTATCACATATCGATCAACTCATCAACGCAACAGACGGGAACAAGCTGTTAAGTTTTTTGGATGTATACTTAGGCTATAACCAAATACTTATGGAAGAAGAGGACTAGGAGAAAACCACGCTCATCACCCATCGAGGAACATATTGTTATAGGGTCATGCCGTTTGGGCTTAAGAACGCATGGGCTACATATCAAAGATTGGTCACAAAAATGTTTAAAGATCAGCTCGGCAAGACCATGGAGGTTTATATCGACGACATGCTGGTCAAATCCGTAAAGGTAGAGGACCATATCGACCATCTAAGAGAAGCTTTCGACATACTAAGACGATACAGAATGAAACTAAACCCGGAGAAATGTGCGTTTGGCATATCCTCTGGAAAGTTCTTGGGCTTCTTCATGTCACAATGGGGGATCGAGGTCAAACCATACCAAATCAAAGCTATCAAAGGGATACTGGAGCTCCTAACTACCAAGAAGCAAGTCCAAAGATTGACTGGTCGAATCATTGCCTTATTAAGATTCATCCCACGGTCATCTGACAGATGTCACAAAATTTTTGGCGTACTCAAAAAGGATAACGGCCTCGAGTGGACACTCGAGTGCGTATAAGCTCTGCGAGAACTGAAAGCATATCTATCATCACCACCTCTGCTCTCAAAACCCGAACCTGGGGAACATCTCCTCATCTGCCTGGCCATCTCCGAGGTAGCAGTAAGTGCAGTCCCGATTCGAGAAAGAAAAGGTACGTAATCTCCCATTTATTACATTCGCGAAACACCGTCGACGTCGAGACGAGGTACCCGCACCTCGAGAAACTGGCCTTGGCACTAGTCATAGCTTCAAGAAAGTTTAGACCCTATTTCCAGTGCCACCCTATCTAGGTCGTTACCACCTTTCCCTTAAGAGGCATTTTACATAAACTCGAGCTATTAGGAAGGCTGGCCAAGTGGGCCATCAAGCTAAGTAAGCATGATATCACATATCAGCCGCGAACAACGATAAAGTCGCAAGTGCTCGCCGACTTCGTCGGAGACATTAGTGCGAAGATAATGCCTGAAGTCAAGAAGGAAGTCGTCTAAGCTTCTCTCCAAACATGAGATCTCTGGGTCTTACACATCGAAGGCGCATCCAACGCTTCCAGATTCAGACTGGATTCATACTCGAGGTCCTTACCAGTGAAGTAATTCGCCAATCCATAAGATGCCCGGATATGACTAACAACGAGGCCGAGTAGGAGGCCGTTTGCAAGATTGAGGCTAGCAATCAAGTATGGGCGAAGCGGTTGAAACTCCGTTGTGATTCCCAATTCGTAGTCAACCAAGTCACAGGGACTTTTCAAATCAAAGAACAAAGGTTGCAAAACTATCAGACCAATATCTGTAAGCTGCTGCCCTAGTTTGATGAATGCCAGCTCGACCAGATCCCGCATGCATAGAATGTTAGCAGATGGCCTCGCCAAATTGGCTGCAACTACCAAAAGCATCACGACCAGAGATAAAGGCGTAGTCCACCTCCTCAAGTCATGGCTAGACCAAATCGAGGTAAGATATGTAAGCTTAACTTGGGATTGGCGCGATTGTATTATCACCTATTTGCAGGACGACGCACTCCCAAACGACAAAGGAAGCCAAGAAACTAAGAATGCAAGCAGCCAGGTACAATCTCCTCCATAACGACCTGTACAAAAGGACATATGGTGGCCCTCTGGCGAAATGTTTGGGCCCAAATCAAACCTTGTGCGTCCTCAAAGACGTCCATGAAAGCAATTGCGGTGCTCACTTCGGCAATCGAGCATATGTCAGGTGTCTCATACGAGCAGAATATTATTGGCCCCACCATGAAAAAGGACGCCCTAGAATTCGTGAAGAAATGCGAAAAATGTTAGAAACACGCCACAATAATTCACAAAGCAGGCAAACATCTCCACTTAGTCACCTCTATGTGGCCATTAATCAAGTGGACAATGGACATCGTGGGCCCCCTCCCAGCAGGGCGAGGTAATGTATGATTCCTTTTGGTTTTAACTGACTATTTCTCCAAATGGGTGGAAGGAGAAGCGTTCGCCCAAATATGCAAACAACAGGTAATCGCTTTTATATGGAGAAACATCATCTGCTGATTCGGCGTACCCAAAGAGATCATCTGCGGCAACGGACCCCAGTTCGCGAGAAAGAAAACCGCTGAATTCTTCGAGAAATGGCATATTAAGATGATACTTTCAACCCCGTATCACCCGGCGGGTAATGGACTGGAAGAATCTTCCAACAAGTCCATATTAAACATCATGAAGAAAAAGCTCGAAGAGCACATAGGACTGTAGTGATGAGAGTAAAAGGCAGGAACTTGATGAAATCGACGAATGAAGAGATATGGTGTACATAAGGATGATGGTCCAAAAGCAGCAAGCAGAACGTTATTACAACAAGAAAATAAAGATCCGGCTGCTTAAAGTCAGGGACTACATAAGCCAAAATTCGAGCAAACAAAGACCTGGGGGAAGGTAAACTGGGAACAAACTGGAACGACCTGTACAAAATTACAGCCAAAGCAAACAAGGGTTTCCAATTTGAGAAAATATAAGGAAAGCAATTACCAAACAATTGGAACATCAGCCACCTCAAATACTTCAACTTCTAAAAAGGTAGAAGTGTCCCCAAGTCGTACTCTTTTTCCCTTACTCGAGTTTTGTCCCATTAGGGTTTCCTTAAGGAGGTTTTAACGAGGCGACAAAGGAGACACTTTGAGTCAAAGAATGCGAGGGAGGGACTATTATTCTCTTTCATTGCTCGACTCCTCAATACTCTCTAAGCCAAGCAATGAAGGGACTAGATAGACTGGGACTGGAACGTCAACCAATGCCCAAAATTTGTAACTTTCTCCAATCATGTAATCAGAGCAACAACGTCAAAGTAATAAGAAACTCACGTTTATCAGAAAGACCTATCGGCCCTCAGCCTCAATTGATAAAATATTATGTTTGTACCCGCTCGAACAATACCTATCGGCCCTCGGCCACAATTAACAAAAGGTTATGTTTAACGCCGCTCGAATAACACATATCATCCCTCTGCTGTGACTAACAAAAGGTTAAGTTCGACCCCGCTCGAACAACACCAATCGGCCCTCGGCCGTGTCCAACAAAAGGTTAAGTTCGACCCAGCTCGAACAACACCAATTGGTCCTCGCTGAGATTTAAAGACGTTATAATTCGACCAAATTCGAATGACACCTATCGGACCTCAGCCGCACCCTAACGAAGATTAGAATTCGACCAAGTTCAAACAATACCTACCCGCCTTCGGCCGCGATCTAACGAAGGTTAGAATTCGACCAAGTTCGAACAACACCTACCGGCCCTCGGTCATGATTTAAAGAGATTAAAATTCGTTCGAATGACACCTATCGTCCCTCGGCCACGTTTCAATAAACATTGATATATACAAGAACGACAATAAAAGTATAAATGAGCAAAACACCCTAAGCACAAAGACAAACCATGACAAATAAGAAAGGTACAAATGAAAGTAAAAACCAACTTTGATATTCATTCTAAGGTTTCTTACAAAATCACTTGAAGATGATATCCTCATCGCCATCACGACCCACGATATCCTCGCCGGCTCGATCTTCAACGCCTTTTTCTTCCTCGCTTGGAGGGTACATAGAATCATACCAGGCCTCATCCTCAAGGTGATCTACAGCACCCTCACCGTCCTCATCTTCCTCACCAGGACGAGGTGTAGTCGAGTCGTAACCACAAGCAACCCGAGTCTCACGAGCCTTGACCCGAGTATCCTCAAAGTCTGCAGCAAGAACATAACCTGCCACATGCAACTCAAAGAACTACATCCAATCGGGCCTCGACTTGAATCTACTCCTCATACAGCTCACAAGGAACGGCGGGGAAGATAGAAGTCCTAGATGTAAGGTTGTGCAAGTAGTTTGGCCTTCTCAACCTCCAAAGCGGCAACCCGATCATAAAGATCAAAGGTCTCTTTCTCCAACTCCCCAATCCTTTCATCGAGCCATTCTTCTTTAAGCCTCACCACCGATAATTCATTTTCTCACTCGGAACGAAGGGTTCGGTTCGCCACTTCAAGGAACTCCTCCCTCCTCTAAGACTCTGACCGAGCATACTCTGCCTTGTCAAGCTCCTCCTGTTTCTCGGAGACCTCGCCACTAAGAGCCTCCGCCCTGAACTGGCACTCTTCGAGTTTTCCTCGCAGCAGGACTACTTGGGCTTGGAGATTACAACATTGGGCCTCTACGCCCCTACCAAGCTCAAGTTCCTCCTCTTTGCTCCTCAACGTCCCTTCAAGGACACTGTATTTCTCCACAACCCACATCAGCTCCTTATCTCTCTTCTTCAAGTCCTCCTTCGGTTGGCGCACATCGCCGCCTTCGTGAAGCCGACTCCGAAGCTCCCGATACTTCACAAGGCACGTTGTATAATTGTCCTTCAGCTTCACGTAAATGTCGTGACGTTTCTTCTCCCTAGAGCACTCTCAATCTCAAGAATAACCATCTGCAAAATGAAGAATAGGAATTAGAGCTTACTAAAGAAATCAAAGCATAAGGAAAATAATAGACGATAGTCGTACTTACCCAGAGAGCAAGACCAAAAACTTTATTCGATAGAGTGCTGTCGTTTATCGTCTTGAGGGTCGTCCCTTAATCTCAGAACAAAGAGGACCGAGGGCAGGGACTATTTCCTTGGTGTTTACAGGAAGATTATGATCCATTAAGATCGAAATAGTCCTAGAGCCCCCTTCCAACCTCACCTCAAGTTCAGTAAGTTCCTCGTCGATCATCTTCAACTCGTCCAAATCCATATCGGAGTCAGATCCGACGTTCTCTTCAGCAATGGCCTTCTCTCTATCATCAGCCGCGGAGGGGACATCCACTGCGACCTAAGACGACGAGGTCTTCTCTTGCCTCGGAAGTACGAGGCTATCATCATGCGTCCCGCCTTTGACCGCCTCCCCCGCGGGACGCATCGATGCACTCGTGTTCATCTCATCCACGTGCGGGACCTTGGAGCCTACTTCAGTGTTCTCTCCAACATGACTGTGGCCATCTCTCGGAGAACGAAGTCACCTTCCTCCAAGATGATGGCTATAAGCCTTTCTCCTCCCGCATCCACGGCTCTCATCTTACGAGGCATCAGACTACCGTCCTCAGGAGAGACATCTGCATCCTCATCAATCAGTAAAAGGAGTTGAGGATCGATATGGAGAAGATCCATAGGTCCATATGGAGAAGATCTAGTGGCCTTGACGTGCTTACTTCCTTTTTTGGCTTGAATGAGGACCTGACTTGCTTCACTTTCACACATGCATCACTCACCTTGTAATCTTTAAGATCCAGTGGCCTTAACGTGCTTAGTTCCTTCTTGATTAGCTTGTTCAACAGAGAGAAGCTTGCATGTCCCAAACTTTTGTGGCACAGTTCAGCATCATCATCAACAACACTCAAACACATAAGATCGCCACTGTTCGGAGACTCAAAGTCTGCAACATAGATGTTTTTAAATCTTTTTGCCACCAGTTAAAATATTGGTGACAGTGCAAGATATTGATAAGAACTCCACTTTGTTTCCGTTGTCATGGATTTGAGAGACACTCAGCAGGCTATATTTCAAACCATTCACATGAAACACATTTTCAATAGAATCAGTGAGTGTCTTCCCAATTTTTCCAACTCCCCTAATGTATCCCTTTTTTCCATTTCCAAAGAACACACTCCTACCTTGCAGGGCTTTGAGTGAAAGGAAATCAACAGTACTTCCAGTCATGCCTTTAGAGCAGCCACTATCCATATACCATCTTTGACTACTTCCTCTAACTGCTGCCTGCACAAGAAAATCGGAGATTAGACTTAGGAACCCAAATAAGTTCGGATCCCTTATAATTAGGAACGGGACAAATTAAACTTCATTTTGTCCAGGCAGGCATCACACAATTCTTTTTAAGAGAACCAGGTTCCTTAGAGTTAGATACTTTTTCAACAAAAACTTTATTCTTCTATTGGGACCGAAACCTTGCTTTACAAGATTCTTTGAAATGACCAGTATTACCACAACGGGTGCAAACCAAGTTATCAGGCACAATAACATACTTGTTATGTGGGTTGTAGGGAGCCTTTTCCTTTTGGAACCCGATTCCCTGCTTATTTAGGTCATTTTTAACCCTGCTTAGATCTTTCTGAAGTTGTCTACTTCTTTCAAGTTCAGCACAAAGACTCAATTTTGCCTTTTTGAGTTTATTTTCAAGCTTAAGGTGTGCCTCACTCGCCACTTCCTTTCCTTTTGAAGAGTTAATATAATTTTCCATTGAAGTTTTTATAGAATTATTTTCCCTTTTTAACTCCTCTACTGACTCCTTCAGATCCACGACTACTACCAGCAAGTCATCTTTCTCATGTTCTATCTCTCCAATTCTCTCAGTTAGAACATCTTTTTCTTTCTTTAACTCCTCCATTATTTCTTTCAAATCAACAACCACGACCAGTAAATCATCTCTCTCATGCTTTATTTCTCCTACTTTCTCAGTTAAAATATTTTGATCATTAATGAGATTGTCACTACAAAAAGATAGTGAATTTGCGGCGGTTATATCTTGCGTACGGCAGTTTTTAACCGTCACTAGGACAATTAATGGCGGCTAGTGAAAACGCCGAATCGAATGCGCCACAAAGTTGATATGGCGATTTTCTAAAGCCCAACGCGATCGAATATAACATAAAGTGGCGGTTTTATATTGTTTAAACTAGCGGTTTCAATCTGTCACAATTATATATTGGAATCACAAATTGAAATTGTGGCGGTCCAAACTGCTGTAATTATTCTTACAGCACACCCAGTTGTTTATCCTCAATTTATAATTCTTTTTCACATTTTGCATTCCATTTACGCCATGTCCTACACTATCAAACTTATGTATTACTTTATAATAGTTTTGACAAAAATATAAGGGAAGATCAACTAAATAAAACATTCATCATATATAAAAAAGAATAAGCATTTCAAAATTACATCATAAAATGTAACTAATTTCAAGGAGTAATATTTTACATCCCACAAGGAAAATAATTCTGACAAATCCTAGACTTGTTCTTTATTATTTTTATTTGATTTTCTTCTTGGGTTGTTATGTGATAAGATGCAATTTTGCTATATCCAGTGCCTACAAAATAAATCGAAACAACAAGCAATAAGGTACTCAAAAGGATCAAGATACAAACCTATACATATGCAATTTTGCTATATCCAGTGCCTACAAAATAAATCGAAACAACAAGCAATAAGGTACTCAAAAGGATCAAGATACAAACCTATACATACATACATACATACATACATACATACATACATATATATATATATATATATATATATATATATATATATATATATATATATAGAGAGAGAGAGAGAGAGAGAGAGTTATAATTAGCTCGGGCTCAGTAGCATCAAGCATCTCCATATAAAACATCGGCTGTTATAAGTAAATGGGAACAAAATTCATATAATCAAGTCATATACAGATGCATCCACCCAAAAGTTTGCAGTTAATAAAAAATACACATTGATCTAGAGTTTACCGTATGTGTCTAAATCATGATTAATCTCTTCTTATGTTCATATTTATCAAGTTGGTGCAAGAGTTATGAGGAGTGAGGTTAGCTTACAATTCAATTCCAATTAGTCCTAGCCATAACTAAATGTTGTAGCTGAAAACATAAAAGAATTTTCTTACCAAGAACTAAGTGTTGTAACTGAAAACATAAAAGAATTTTCAGCAGCAGAGCAAAAACGTCGTAGAATTTCTGATGTTAAATGAATATATTTGTGATTTGTACAGTGATAATTCACCAAAATATAAAGTAATTAAAATGTAAGTCCAGGCATATATGACTTGCCTCTTATCAAGTAAGATCTTGAGTAGCTTGAGAGTCAGAGGAATAGGGGCAGTACCATCCAAAGCTGAAGAGGAAAGAGGATAAATACATATGATCAAAAGTATATTCGTATCTGCAAATCCAAGCAATCACAGGGGTAAGTTCACCATAATTTCTAATACTAAATAAATTTGCAAGAGTCCTTTAAATATTTAACATCTTCCGATAAAATCCCTGAGAATTCAGTAATTAATAGCAATAGAGTTCATGAAAAAAAAGAGGTTATATGTAACAGGTTAATCAGTTAATAGCTTGCATTAAGACTATTAGCACCAACTTCCGAATATTATTCTAAACAGAAATACCGAAAGTTTAATTTTTTAACCTTCTTTTAAGGCAGGAGCAAAGTCTATTATTGTGAGAGCATGGCCTTCTCTTTGAATGTGTTATATGCACACCTTGTTTATCCCCTGGCATCTGCATTCATGCAATGCAAGCAATTTTACAAACAAACTACACCTTTTCTCCCAAAAGATATAAGCTGAAAGACAACATTACATAGTTTTGTCGGGAGACCAATATTTACTGAAAACTAACATTGAATATTAAATAAAAGGAGATCATCGTTAGATTACTTTGTGACCTCATATGATGTATAAGAAATCATAATCTTCTTCACGGAAAAAGGAACTGCATACATAGTATGTATAGAGCCAACCAACTCTTAAACCATTTTGATTTAATCTAACATTAAAGTTTTTCAATGTAGATAATGACTAGTTCATCACAATACTAACAAATTATTGGTGCAACAGAGAACTACTTAAGATTTAGAAGAGTATTACAGTTCAATTGGACCCAAGAATACTTAAGATTAAAAGTGTATGCGTGACACAAATGCATACAAAAAATAAAAAAATGAAGACACAAAAGAGGAAAGAGAACGTATTTACCTTGGAGCACAAACACAAACGAGACTCGTGAAGCCTCCGCAAGACAATTTGCAGTCTTGTATATTCAAAGTGGCTAATCTGCATCCGCAACATTATGTACAAGCTAGTGAGCTATCAGATTAGAAATTAGCATCATCACCAAACCTCCAAACATCAACTCTAGATTTAATTTCCCACCATTAGAGTAAAAATCCAAGAAATCAAGATAGCAAAACCATGGATATAACCTAAAAGACCCCAACAATACACACACCAGCTAATGAACTGCAATTAGCATCAATAACTAAATCAAAACAAAAAGGACCACTAATGATATCCAACATACATAGGTTGCAGGACTTCATCTGATTAAATTCCTTACTAAATAGTAAGTGGTCACTTGTGATAATACTGCCACTTCTAGACATAACTATCTGTGAGAACCATCTTTTTCAAAATCGTACAACCTATAGCTATGTCAATGTATCTCAAATTTCATATTCTGTGGTATAAGTATACTCCTCCACGTCTTATCAAACCCCCTCCCAATAGCAATAATGAATAGAGAGAGCGAGAAAGAGCTAACACTTTCTGTTCTCTTTTTCTTTTCCTACCGTAGATGAATATATATATATATATAGATAGATAGATAGATATCAATCCTTCAAGTTCCTTAATCCACATGAAAATCACTCCTGACAGAGCTCTTGATATAACCAGTTGATTAATTCTCAATCCCAAACTAATTAAGACCTCTATATAATCCTCTATACACATTCTGCTCTATCATGTTAATATATCTTCAAATTCCCAATAATAGAAATGCAATCAATAATCCTTTTTGAAAAAGTGTCAAATTCAACTTCTAGTAGTCAATCTAAAAAAGAAGTCCCAACTTCAAACACCATGTAATTAATTTTACTTTTCATCTTGCAAAATTAAGACGTGAATCCGTCTGAGTAGCACATAAGCAACACACAAGTTCTCACTTTTTACATTTCAAATCAAGGCTAATTCTTTTAAACAAGTATCGTCAGATATTCAAAGTTTGAATCCTTTTCATTTCGCAACCTCTTTTTGCTTATTTCGATTGGAATAAACAGTTCCGTGTCCAAATTAGACACATTCTAAGGATTCTCACTTCTCTTAACCCTAAACTAATAGACAAGTTCAAACCAAACTAAAAAAAAATATAGAAAATTTCAATTACAAAATAATTTGTTCCTAATAGCAAAAGATGTTTACAATCTCCAAAAGAAGCAAGCTAAGCATAGATCCAACAACTACATAATGAGGAACAGTGAAAAAATAAAGTAATCGTATATCCACATAAATATATACGTACATAAGTAAAAAGGAGCGAGAAATAGAGAGTACCTAGGTGAATTGATCCACATATATAAAAGGCACGACGGAGATTAGCGAAATTCTTGCAAGCTTTATCGAAGAGCTGCTGAGAAAAGGAGAAGGAAGTGAGAGATTAAGGAAGGAAAGGGAGTCGTCGGCCATGGCAATTTAGCGATCTGTGGGACATAGCCAAATTGGATAAAAATAGGGTTTACTCGAAGCAAGATAGTGGGGAAAGGTGGGGCGGAGTTTTCTAATTTGTGAGAGTATAAACAGGGAGATATTAATCGCCGTCTTATTTTGTAAATTCATAATATGGCGGTTTGAAAACTGCCGTAATATGTTGTGTATTGTAGCGATTTCGCGTAAATGCCATTATAGAATCGCCACAATTGCACTGTTTTTTTGTAGTGTGTGGTAAGCACCAATTAAGACATTAGCTAAAGATATCAGCTTCTTTTGAGAATAAGACTTTAAATTTCTTTGAACGTCTAGAAAGTTTACCTCATCGTCATCATCATCTTTATCCTCATCAAATTTTGCCATCAGGGCAAATATGGAGTCATATTCTGATGCTTCGCTTTCAACAGCCATCATGGAGGTGTCGCCTTGTTCATCGTCATCCTCAGAATCAATAGAGGAATCTCCCCATGCAGCAAGAGCTTTTTTGACAACATTATCAGCTGCATATCTTTTCTTGAATTTCCTGTCGAGGATCGAGTTCCTCTTAGCCGTCTTATCTGTGTTGTGCTTGTCATGGTCCTGCTTGTGAAGAAGACAATCTTTGATGAAATTTCGTGTCTTCCCGCATTTGTGATAACAATCATAGCCTTTTATGTTTCCCCTAGAGCTGCCTTTTTTAGGAATGCCTCTATTTCTGTGAACTACTTTCTAAAATCTCCGTATAAGATAGGCCATGTCAGCATCATCACCACTTGAGTTACTGTTGTCTGCCTTGAGAACTAGGTTCTTCTCTTTTTTGGGTTCTCTTCTTTCATGATCTTACTTCTTATTCATTTCGTAAGTCTTCAGATTTTCAATGAGTTCGTCAATTGTCAGCTTTTGTAGATATTTTGCTTCCGTGATAGCATTGACTTTGCTCTCCTAGGAACCAAATAACACACTGAGTATTTTTTTGACCTATTTGTTCCTTGGGATAATCTCTCCTAGAGAACGAAGCTCATTGATGATGGAAGTAAAGCGAGTAAGCATGTCCTGAATGGACTCATCCTTGTTCATCTTGAAGAGTTCATACTCAGTAGAAGCATGTCGATTTTGGACTGCTTGACTTGAGTGGTACCTTCATGTGTAGTTTGGAGAGCCTCCCAGATCTTCTTAGCAGATTGACAAGCTGAGATTTGGTTATACTCGTCTGGTCCAATACCACATATGAGGATCTTCTTTGCTCAAAAGTTTTTCTCAATGGCTTTACAATCGTCATCATTATACTCCATCCTTGTCTTAGGGACTATGACTGCTGTCTTGCCAATGGTCTTCATAAGGACTGTGACATGCATTCTTGTCTTCCACCAGATCTAGTATTGTCCATTGAATTTTGGTGGTCTTTAGGTTGATTGACCTTCTTCAAAATTTGGTTGTACAGCCATGTAGATCATTTTTAGGTGTTAGCCTTATAGAAAGAGCCTTCTTTGATACCAATTGATGTAAAGTAAGAGTTCACCAAACTGTATAGAGAACCTGGATCTCTATTAGTTCCCACAAAACACACACTGGTAAGTAAATAACACAACAATATTTATGTAAAAAACTCCCAGCTCACGGGATTAAAAACCACGACCTACACTCATAGGATTACAACTTCACTAAACCGAGCAACTTTGATTAAAACATATTGTAACCTAGGATTAAACTCTTAATCCCTCACCTGCTTACAATAACTATATTGTGAGCCTCTTTGTAATAACTCTGTTACAAATCTAACCACTTTGACTAACTCTAATCAAACATAATCATAAAGTTTATGGTTTACAAAAGTGTCCTACGAGATGCTTCTAAATAAGTTGAGTAGGAGTTACAAGTGAATAACATAAACAAAGATACAACAATACGAAGGACATACGATGTATTCAATGCTGGGATCTGGTCCTTCGTTATGTTGTTGTTTTGTTCTTCAATGCCTTAGAGTAAATGAAGGCGGCTGCACACTTGAGAGTAAAATATGTTTTAGGGTTTGCAAGTGTGTGTAATCCTTTGCCTCATGTTGGTAATATAAAAGTGAGGTCATCAAAGATGATGCAAAGGAGTGTCAGGTACACAACATGCTTCAACAGTACTGATGCACTGTGGGGTGTGCAGTGCAGCAGCTTTAACAACTGTAAAGTTGACTTGTACTGTGACCAGAGGAACTAATATCCATCTGTTTCCTCTGTTGTTCCCTTAATTGATTTCATTGTAACTTGTGCTAGATATTTGACTTGTTGTTCTGAGCACTGAGAGGCATTGTATCAGGATTCCTATCTGGTTCTCATATAAAGTTTGTTAAATCATCAAAATAAAAAGGCACATAACTTATCAAAAATAAAAAGGTAGTACTAGTCTTGAGTTCGTAATAGTATAATTACTATGGCAATTTTTAAGCTACAAAACTCTTTTTATTTCAAAACATTATGTCGATTTATATGAAAAAAGTAACCAAAGAAACTTAAAAAGAAAATCTTCAAGAAACACTGCACATGCCAGTTTTAGAATATATTGACTAATAAAGCTGACAAGAAGGACCTTCAACTCATTCATATTGGAGGACATGAATCTTAATAATGCTGGTTAACTTCATTCTTCTTCTTTTTATTATGGAAAAGTTTTCCTAATTATAGTCCCTACATACGTCCATTGTATACACAAATTTTACAAGCCACGAATATATATAGGATTCAGTAAATAGAATCCTCAAATAACACGTATGTGATGCTAAATTGAATATTATACAAAACAAGTGTACAATGTTTTGTAACGTGGCAATTGGTTGTCAACATGGCGATTATTTTTTAATTTACTGATTGAGAAAAGTGTCAAAATTGTATATTATCTTTAATAGAGGATTATGATGACCACGTAAGAGCCGGAGTAACTAGAAATAGAGATATTTCTGGCCTCTAAAAGCTTCTAAAGGCCGTTTAATGTTTTATTGCCATTTGCCAAGTCTCGACTTCGTGTATTAACAAAGCGTAGGGGACCCAGAATTAAATCCACGAAATTTTCAAGGATAAAAATGGATATTATCAATACAATTCGATATTTATTGTGAATTTCAGCGTGCTCAAGTTTGAATTAGAGAGCAACAATGGAGAATTAGGGTTAGCTGCCCAACAAAAAGAAGTAGGTTCTAGAGAGAGAATTTCTACATGTGTGTTAAGCTGAAAATGATTTTCATTACACTATGAATGATCTTACACGTGTATATACATCCACTAACTTAACCTCCCTAATAACAACTAATGTCCATTTGTTAGTTATAACTAACTCCTATTAACTGGTAACTACAAACTAACATTAACTGCTAACTATAGTACTAACTGGTAACTGCTTATTATTCTCACACCCCCTCAAGCTGGAGGGTGTAAAACATTAAGCATTCCTAGCTTGCCAAGTAAGTAATCATGTTGGTTTCTTCCTAATCCTTTGGTCAGCAGGTCTGCTTGCTTTGTTCTTTAGTTCCAATGTATTGTGTTGTGATCTTTCCTTTTTTTATCTTGTCCCTGACAAAATAGAAATCGATCTCAATATGCTTTATCCTCTCATGAAAGATGAGATTTGCTGCAATGTGAAGTGTTGCCTTGCTATCACAAAATAACCTAACTGGTTGTCTGATAGGAATTTTTAATTCTGCAAATAGTCCCAACAACCAGGTGATCTCTGTTGTTGCTCCTGCTAGACTTCTATACTCTGCTTCTGCAGAACTTCTTGATATTGTCTTCTGCTTTTGGGACTTCCAGAATATCAAAGAATCCACAAACTTTACTAAAAATCCTGCGACTGATCTTCTAGTGTTTGGGCAAGATGCCCAGTATGCATCACAAAAGCATGTTAACTCATCTGCTTCTTTGCTGCTCATTAGGATCCTTATTCCTGGTGCTTGTTTGATGTACCTCACTACTTTAATTGCTCCTTCCCAATGTAACTTCTTTGGTGATTGCATAAATAGACTTAGTGTTTGCATTGCAACAGTCATTGTGCTTCCTACTTGCTTGTCATATTCCACTGTCATGAACTTTTGGCTCAAATCCAGCGGTGTTGAGACCGGCTTGCTTCTTCCCAATCCTAAGTCTGAAATCAATTGGAGTGCATACTTCCTTTGATTCAACAGTATTTCTTTATTGGATCTCAGCACTTCTATTCTTAGAAAAATTCTTAACTGTCTAAGGTCTTTCACCTTAAATTCCTGATGCAACACATCCTCGGTCTCTTGAATGAAATCCTCACTGCTTCCTGTAATTAGTAGTTATATAGGCTTTGTTGGTATTCAGCCTTAAGTAGGGCCTCAGTGAGCTTTATGTTCCATTGCCTCGAAGCCTGTTTTAGCCCATATAGTGACTTTGTTAACTTGGACACTTTGGTCTCCCCCTGTCTCCTAAATCCTTGAGGCAACTCCATATAAACCTCTTCATACAAATCACCTTGTAGGAATGCATTGTTTATAGCCATTTGGTACGAGTTCCACCCTTTTGATGCTACAAGTGCAATGACAGTCCTCACTGTCACCATTTTTGCAACTGGTGAAAATATTTCATGGTAGTCCAAGCCTTCCTTTTGGTTGTAACCTTTGCCTACCAACCTTGCCTTGTATCTCTCTACTTCTCCATTAGTTTTATATTTGATTTGTACACCCATTTAGATCCAATAGCATTTTTGCCTCTCGGTAGGTCAACAATCTCCCATATGTTGTTATCCTCCAATGCCTTTATCTCTAACTCCATTGCTTCAATCCACTTTCTATCCTTTGATGCTTCTGCAAAGCTTTATGGTTCTGTTGTTGCTGAAATCTTGGCCAACATGCTTCTGCAACTAGCTTGAGAGACAATCATATGAGAGGTAGTCTGATATAGGATATAAAACTCCATTAGCCTTCTTCTTTGTGACATAGTCCTGCAGCCACAATGGCTCTTTAATATGCCTTTCTGAATTCTCTTTATTGTATGAGAGTCAAGTCCCATAAGGTTACTCATAGCATTCATCTCAGTAACAGCCTGATCATCTATCTGATCAGCAATGTCTTCAGCTTCATCATCAGCCTATTCTTCAGTTGTAACAATTTGATCATCTGCCTATTCTGCAATCCCACTAATGTCTTGTGCACTATTAGAAGCTTCAGCAGCAACATCAGCATTATCATCCATCACAGCAGTGTCATGAATGAAATCAACAGCAATGCTATGTCCCAGTGCATCATGATTTGAAGTGTCATGTTTAGCATCTTTTACTTGTTCATGATACTTTTTTATCACTCTCCCCCTGTCAGGAACAAGGAGAGGTGCCTTGATTGGTACTGATTTGGTAGAAGCATGTACAAATGGAAATATGTGTTCTTTAAACACAACATCCCTGCAAACAAATAAATATTTAGTTGATCGGTCCATCAATTTGTACCCTTTTTGAGTCTCTGAATACCTTAGAAAAACTGAGGCCCTGGCCCTAGGAGCAAACTTATCCTCTTTAATCAAGTTGGTTGCGTAACACAGACAACCAAAAATCTTAAAATGAGCTAGTGATGGTGGTTTGCCTTCTAACAATTCAAATGGTGTTTTGCCTTCTAATAACTGAGTAGGCAATCAATTAATCACATAAACTGCAGCTTCCACACATTCTCCCCAAAATCTTGTAGGTAGATTTGCTTGAAATTTCAAGGCTCTAGCTGTGTCAAGAATGTGCAAATGTTTTCTCTCCACTATTCCATTTTGTTGTGGAGTATAGACACAACAGCTTTGGTAAATAATTCCATAGCCTTCAAACAACTCATTCATCTATTTATTAAAGAATTCAATCCCATTATCAGTTCTAATTACCTTCACTGCATTTGCATACTGTGTCTGCAACATTGACATAAATTTCTTTACAACTACTATGACGTCACTTTTCAACCGAAGCAATTTAATCTAAGTATACCGTGAATTATCATCGAGAAGAGTCAAAAATAAATGTTTTCTACCATGAGTAGGATGTTTATAAAGTCCCCAAACATTCATGTGCAAGAGATTCAAGGGACTTGAACTTCTAGATTTACCTCTAGGAAACACCAATCTACTTTTTTTAGCTAATGGACACACATGACAGTCATTGTTTACAGACATATCAATAGTCCTATTACGAAGGAATTCTACATTCTTCATAGTACTAACAGAAGCATATCCTAGCCTCCTATGCCACATGCTTCCATCTTCAATATTCTTGTGCACTGTCATATTGCATACAGCTTCCTTTATTCTGTTGAAATCATCTTTTATCACATACAGGCCACCAGTCTCTCTGCCAATCCCCCTCTCATTGCCACTGAAAGGTCCTGAAATATACAAAAATCAGGAAAGAAGTTCACAGAGCAAGAGAGAGCCTTGGTTAGTTTGGAGATTGATAGTAGGTTAAATATGAACTCAAGAACAAATAGTACATTGTTAAGTTCCATATCTCTGAGAAAATTTGCAGTTCCTATGTGAGTTATACCTGCCTTTTCACCAGTAGGCAAATGAACTTGTTCATCATGGCTAGCAGCTAACTTAGATTTGTGACCGGTACATCTAGACTGCACTAATATGATGTGAGGCTCCTGAATCAATTATCCACTCAGTACTGCCTACATTGGCCATAAGAGAGGTTACAATACCTGCCATGTTACCATGATACTGGTCTTCACCTTCATTTTCTTTGTTCAGCAGAGTCAAATCTTCTTATATTACTCTTCTGTAAAATAAGGCCTTTCCTGCAAAATTTCAGCACACGCTTGTGCTACATTTTCTCCACCAGAGTTCCCCATCACGTTGTTTACTAGAAAGAGTGTGCTACATTCTCTCCATCAGAGTTCCCCATCACGTTGTTTGCTATAGATTTCTTCCTGTTCTTGAAGTCTGTTGGATATTCTATAAGCTTGTAATAATTTTCTTTCAGGTGTCCCTTTAGCCCACAATAGTCACACTTCATGAAGGGCTTTTTTCCTTTGTAAGGCTGACCTCTTCCTGCTTGCATAGCTAATGGTTCTCCCTTCTCTCTTGCAGCTGAATAAGAAGCAGATCTTTGACTCTCATACTTAGTTATCATGGCATAAGCCTGATTGAGAGTAGGTTCAATTGACTTCATAAGTATCTGTCTCTTTGCCTAATCAAAGAATTCATTAAGGCCACTTAAAAACTGCATTAGTCTCTACTGAAGAAAACTGTCAACCTGTTCCTTCGACTTTGGGCAACCACAATTCGGTGAAGGCACCATTGTGCCAAACTCAGCCCAAAGTTCCTTAAGCCTTGTGAAATACACTAAGACAGAATCTGTCTCCTGTGTAATAGTCGCAATCTCTCTGTGCAACTGAAATATACGTACTCGACTCACCTTATCAAATTTCTCCCTGAGATCCTCCCAAACAAGGTGCGCCCTTGATGCATAGACAATTCCGCTAAGTAGGTCTTGAGATATAGCGTTCATGATCCATGAGAGTACTACTGGTTTGCAAGTCTCCCATTCCTTATGCAATTCATTTTCAAATGCCTCTTTTTTACAGGTTCCAGTGACAAATCCCAATTTCCTCTTAGCTTGAAGAGCAATTCGCATCGATCGCCTTCACAATCCATAATTCTCTGCTCCTATGAGCTGAACAAGAATTAACACAGATCCAGGAGTGTCAGAAGGATGAACATACAGTGGATGAGTGTGATCAATTTTCCAGGCACTCCTTCTGAAGAATTTCAACAAATTTGACGAAGAACCTTTGGAAATCGAAGATGAATTAGAGTATAAATTCAACTGCACAGTACTTTCGAGAAGCAGAATCATCACCCGCTCTGATACCATGTGAATTTCAGTGTGCTCAAGCTTGAATTAGAGAGCAACAATGGAGAATTAGGGCAAGCTGCCCAACGAGAAGAAGAAGGTTCTAAAGAGAGAATTTCTACATGTGTGTTAAGCTGAACATGATTTTCACTACACTATGGAATGATCTTACACGTGTATATATTCATCCACTAATTTAACCTCCTCACTAACAACTAATATCCATTTATTAGTTATAGCTAACTCTTATTAACAAACTTACATTAACTGCTAACTACAGTACTACCTGCTAACTGCTTAGTTATTCTCACATTTATCAACACATTTATCAACACATTTATCAACAGCTGTTGTCTCGTTAAACCTTAGAAACTTGATTGGCTTAAACCAAGTTAGACCTGAATTTACTGGAGCTGTAAATGACCATTAACAGTAGATTTTTCTCCGGTTATAAAGTCGGCGTCGTTTGATTAGATGATAGGTAACTGTTGGCCCCTTAAAGCATACACGCGGCACATTCATTGCCTCTTAGATTAATTGATCATATATTTATTTTCCTTGATGTTTTATCAAGACTCAAGCACCGGCGGTTCCCTACTTTCCGCTATTATTGGAGGAGAGAATATCTTGATCAAAAAAATCTTGGTGTCTGGAATTGACCTAATTGTCCTTGTGAAGATCAGGTACAATGATACATGACACTGAATCGGTACACCTATCATTACCTTTAGCATAACAACTTTCGCTGGTTCATTCACACTTGTAAACAACAAATATCAGTCGCTCCAAATTTTGATGATGAAAATATTGTATGATGTTTGTAACTTGACGGCAAAACAATATAACAAAAGTAGCTGTCAATTGTCATACTATGTATGTTGACAATGCATGTTCGTTTGTTTAGCACATATGCACAGAAAATGGACGAGCGTGGGGCCATACGATAAAGAACCTTGCATAAACAAGCAGCCACGTAGAAAATCCAATACATGCCGTAGCCTCCAGCTCCTTATACGACACTTCTCTAAAGAGATACTTTTTCAGATATTTTATAATGAACCTTGGATTATTGGTCATTCATTTCTTCTTTCATTCTATCCACTTACGTTCTAATTGGTTACTAGCGGCCTTTCATCAGATATTTCATTCCATCAATCATTCACCAGTTTATTTAGGTCCGTTAATTGTGATATAGATAGTAGTGGAGAAAGCATGTCAAGTCAAGATTTGAAGTTTATAACTTCTGAATTTATTTTCAAACTCATTTTTTTTAATTGTTGAATTAACAATTAAATATAATTAAATATTTATACATAATTAATATACTTCTTAATATCAAAAGCTATTGAATTCGTTCAAATCCGTGCATGAGTGGAGTGTTTACTAGTCATGCAGTGTCTTTATCGCTTGCTAAAGTTATAGTCTATATACAGTAATGCTCAGATGCATTGAAGAAATGGATCCAAGTGGCAGCAGTTGGAATTTCTCAATCCCAGCTTGCTGTGAATGCCGTCCATCCAAGTGTAAATTGGCCGACTATAATCAGACGCCCCTATCATGGTTATTGATTAACTCTTAGAAAGCAGCAGCACACAATCCTTTCTGATACTTACTCTTTAGTTCCTTTGCTGCTGAAATATCTTTATTAGTTGTCCTGCTCTGGTAGAAATCATCTACATGATTTAATAACCTTATAACACCTTGAATAGGATAAGATTGATAGTGTTACTTAAATATCAGCTTTAAATAATGTCGGTAGCTCTCTTTATCCGCAAGGTCATGATAAGCTATATAGAGAGAGAGAGATTTGCTAACGAAGCCTATATATTTAAATAATAGTAACAGGAAAGTACGTAGTTGAAAATTTTTCGCGCAAGTTTTGGCTGGAATCAACACTATATACTTGCAATTTGAAATTGTATTAAGGAAATATTTTGTTGAACGGGTCATAATATATCGTTGCTTACGAGCGATTAAACATGACACCAGCTAGTTCTGCAGGTTCTTATCCATAAATCTCTCCTTCTGTTTAGATACAGTAGTCATGGACTCGTAACTCGTTTACGCTTGCAAGATCTCATTTTTGGAATTTTGTAAAGAAAACTCGTAAAGAATATCGAATACTTAACAATTAAAGTGAATTTAAAGAAATGCCTTTTCTTTATCTTTTAAAAAAATAAATTGCCTCCAACTTCCCAAAAGATTTGCCAAACAGTTTATACCTCTCCCATATTTTGGTTTATAAAATTCGAGTGGAATTTGTATAGGGTAAAATCGGTTCACATTAAATACTTGAATAACAGAATGACACGTGGAATCGGGAACAAGCGGAAGACGAAGCAAATGGAATTCAAGATCAAAGGCAACAACTTCGGTTGACATCAGGTAGACCCCGAAGGGGACATTATCAACAAGGACAAACCGATATTTGCAACCAAATGACATTAAATGAAGAATATTCCTCAGCATTAAATACACATCCGTTACAGAGAATTTTGGCATTCATAGTCTGTCGTTGCATATTCATCGATGGCTCTCATTATTGTCATTTAAGAGGGGCTTGATCCTAGGACCTTGTTCCCTAGGTTTAGCTATAATTAGTGACTTCAACAACTATTGTAACACACGAAATTTCTGACAAAGTTATGCTACACATTATTCCAAGCTTAATATTACTTTATTTTCTGTCTAACAATATTCTTATCATTTCTTTCAGAAGCCTTGCTCCCGGAACAAGTTGTCTGCTATTTTATCTTTATTTCAACATTAAGTCTTGCATTTTATTTAATTTCTTTATCATTTTGGGTCAAATCGATTCGCTTGTCTATAAACTATGCTATAAATTCAACTATACCGTTTTACCGGTAAACAGTTTGGCACCCATCGTGGGGCTTAGACAGTTGTGTAATTGAGTTGATCCTTGCATCTATTACTAATCTATTTGATTCTTTGTTTCTTAGCAAAAATCATGATAGATGGCAGCTAACGATGACAACATCGCACACAACGTTGAGGCCCAAGAAAATCCACCTCGACACAAGGATTCGATCAGCGACACCTGCAACGAGGAAGACGTAGCCACACCGATTCATGGCGGGCGATATCCACGACACGAACGAGAGACTCCTGATGATGCCGAAGACGAGCACGTTGCAAAAACAGTGAGGATCTTGAGAAAGAAACAAAAGGCCATCATGGGCCATCTCTCACAGCAAGACCAGGCCACGACAGAATTAAGGCAAGTGTTGACAGGTGCTTCAAACAAAGCGAATGGAAGAGATCCAGTTTCTCCCGATGCTCCCGCAATCAAACAGCCCAAAGGGTAGATAATAACACCCCGAGGGGTGAGGTCGGCTTTGACGGGGACAGGGGTATCGGCAACGTATCTTGTAACAACAACAGTAATGATTTCTTCAAAATCGAGCTCATGCGGTTTATGAGGGAAATAAACGCCCGAATAGACCAAATTCTGGGTGCATCGCTAGTATTGAAGGGACCGGACTCATAGAAATACACCCAGTTGCTGTTCAAACTGAGCGCGGCACCTGAGTTAATTCTGAAGTGGTTCAAAATGCCGGATGTGCCAAAATATGATGGGACGTTGGACCCTCAGGAGCACATCACCGCCTATACAACCACAGTGAAAGGATACTTCACACGCGATTGAGTCGGTTCTGCTGAAGAAGTTCGGAGAAAACCTCACTAAGGGGGCCCTGACATGGTACTCACTCTTACCCGAACACTCAATAGATTCCTTTGAGATGCTCGCAGACTCTTTCATCAAGGCCCACGCCGGGGCCAGGAAGGTCTAGGCCTGAAAGATGGACATATTAAGAATTGCGCAAACAGAGTCGGAATTGCTGCGTGAGCTCGTGACCAGGTCTGAGAAAGAAAGGATGATGCTACTGGTGGTCGTGACGGATGAATGGGTAGTTGAGGCATTTACTAAGGGGATGAACTCGAAGAGCTCTAGCGCCTCCTAAAAACTGAAAGAAAGCTAGCTCGAGTTCCAGGCGACTACATGGGCAAATGTCCATAACCGTTACGAGTCGAAAATAAGAATAGAAGATGATCAACTCGGGTTCCCAGCATCGACCAAGGGTCGGGATCGAGAAAAGAACAAGGGCTGGTTTTTGCCCTACGAAAGGGCCGAAGGACGCGATAGAGGGTTCCGATCGGCGGATAAGTTCGCTCCCGACAGAAGAACTGACCGTGGACGGAATAACAGGTCCTTACAAGATAAAGAAGTATCGGATTCTTGAAATTTCACCTATCCTAGGCTGTCCGAGTAATACTTCAATGTTAGCATAGTGGAGCTGGTATCGACGATGAGGAACATCAAGGAAGCACGGTTCCCAAGGCCGATGAGATTCGATCCTAGCCAGAGGGATCTTAATCTATGGTGTGAGTATCATGGGACTAACGACCATCGGACTGGGGACTGCCGACATCTGCGTGAGGAGGTGGCAACGTTGTTGAAAATAGCCATCCCAGAGAGTTCTTAAGCGACCGGGCCAAGAACAATTATGGTAGCCGAGACAACGCAGAGCCCTCGAAGATAGGAGAAGACCCCCCTCGACTAACTATCAACATGATTTTAAGGGTTGGGGTGGGGGTAATGAGATTAACAGTGTAACCTTTCCAACGGCAAAAAAGACAAAGGTATCGATGACTCATAGCAAGAGACTCCGGGAAGTTACCGAGGACGACATCTGCACAACGATGCCGTGGTAATCTCTCTTAATGTTCTGGATTTTAAAATTAAATGTGTTTTGGTCGATCCAGGGAGTTCAGCCAATATCATTTAATGGAGAGTGCTAGAGCAAGCCAAGCTAACCGGAAGCATCATCCCGGTAGCAAAGCTCGTCGCCGGGTTCAACTTAGAAAGTGTGACAACCCTAGGAGAGATCTTGCTACCCACGAATGCCGAACGAGTCATGAAGACTACCCTGTTTGAAGTAGTAGATGGCGACATAGGCTACAACATAATTCTTGGCAGACCGTGGTTACACGAGATAAAGGCCGTGCCATCAGCATATCACCAACTTCTGAAATTCCCAACTCCAGAGGAATCAAACAAATAAGAGGAGATCAACTGGCGGCAAGGGAAATGAATGTTGTTTCTGTTTCCAGCAGCAAAGGGAAGGAATATGCGACATAGCAATTACAGGAACCGGCGCCTGCTCCCAAATCAAACAAAGACGACAAAGGGGAGGAGTGGTCAAAATCCCACCAGGTGCCAAGGTATTTCTAGGTACCAGAAGAAGAAGACGCAACCAAATCCACGGTGGAGGAACTCAAACAAGTAGCATTGTTCGAAAAGTTTCTGTAGAGGAAGTTCCACCTGGGGACAGGACTAAACCCCGAGCTCATATCAGGATTTATTGAATATCTTAAAACTAACATCCTTTGGTCATATATGAAAGGTATCTCGTTAGAAGAGGTCGTGCACAAGTTAATCCTGGAGCCGAGCATCCCACCAGTAAGGCAAAAGAAGCGCCCAATTGCCACGGTCAGAAAAAGGTTTGTTAAAGAAGAGGTAACTCGATTGCTCAATATCGCTTCAATCCGAGAGGTAAAGTATCCCGACTGGCTGGCTAACGTAGTAGTAGTTCCAAAAAAGAACAAAAAAATTTTGTACGTCCGTAGATTATAAGGATCTGAATAAGGCGTGCCCAAAAGACCCATTCCCATTGCCAAACATTGACCAAATGATTGATGCAACGGCCGGACACGAGTTGATGAGTTTTCTCAATGTCTATTCCGGGTACAACCAAAGATGATCCGGAGGATTAGGAAAAAACTTCGTTCATAACAAACTTTGGCACATATTTCTATAATGTGATGCCATTCGGGCTTAATAACATCGGAGCCACTTATCAGAGGCTCCTGAATAAAATATTTACAAAACAAATAGGGAATATAATGGAAGTTTACATAGATGATATGCTGGTTTAGTCTTTGAACGCAGGTGACCATTTGAAACACCTCCAAGAAACTTTTGACATCCTAAGGAAGCACAACATAAAGCTTAACCCCAAAAAATGTGTGTTCGAAGTCAACTCCGATAAATTTTTAGGTTTCCTGGTGTCACAAAGGGGGATCGAAGTCAATCCCAACAAGATTAAAGCTATCGAGGACATTCCAGACAAGATGGCAAACGTGAAAGAAGTCCAAAGACTAATCGGAAGAATGGCCACTCTAAGCAGGTTCATGAAAAATGCCATCACTTCTGAAGAAGAAGAGTGGAATCCATAATGCCAACAGGCTCTGAAGGACCTGAAACGGTATCTATCAAGCCCTCTGTTACTTTCAAAACCGGAGGAAGGCGAACAATTGCTAATATACTTAGCGGTCTCGGAGGTAGCGGTAAGTGTCGTTCTAGTCCGGGAAGACAAAGGTACACAGGTACACAATCTCTTATCTATTATGTTAGTAGAATTTTATCGGGGGGGGG
>MCJB01012905.1:48429-104641 GCA_002018475.1 Nicotiana obtusifolia | reverse complement strand
GGAGGGGGGACTCGTTATTCGCACCTCAAAAAACTAGCCTTAGCTCTCGTAGTCGCCGCTCGAAAGCTTAGGCCTTATTTTCAATGCCACCCGATATTGGTGGTGACTACTTTTCCCCTGCGGAATATCCTTCACAATCCTGAGTTGTTAGGTCGACTGGCCAAATGGGCAGTCGAAATTAGTGAATTCGATATCGAATATAAACCCAAGACTGCGACCAATTCACAAGTTTTAGCCAACTTCGTGGCCGATATTAGTCCCGGTCTGCTGCCTATGGCCACAAAGAAAGGAGTGATGGTGTCAAAAATGACATCACGAGTTTGGAACTTGTCTATGGACGGAGCTTCCAACGTGAAAGGGTCTGGGCTCGGGGTAGTCTTAATCACGCCCTCGGTAGAATTTTCCTCAGGCATGCCTTAGAATTGTTCCCTTGACTAACAATGAAGCCGAGTATAAGGCTTTGATTGCAGGACTTGAATTGGCATGGGTACTAGACTTCGAGGTCATCGAAATCAAATGTTATTCCCAACTGGCGGTAAATCAAGTATATGGAATCTTCGACACCAAGGAGGAACACATGCAGTAATATGTGGTGAAAGTTCAAACCTTACTCGCACGAATTAGGGAATGATAAATTACTCATATCCCGAGAGAAGAAAACGTAGAAGCAAATGCATTCCAATATAGGCTCGTTCATGGAAATGAAGGGATCAGATTCTGGAACAGTCGTACAACTTATGCACTCGGTACTGGATATGGATGTTTATTATGAAGTAAATACAACCAACTTGATCTGGGACTGGAAAATAAAATTATCGACTACCTTGAGCATGGCAAGCTAGCCGAAGACCTGAAGGCATCCCGGGCATTCCGCACCAAAGCAGCTCATTACAGCTTCTGAGGAGGACAATTATATAGAAGGTCGTTCCAAGGCCCCTTGGCCCGACGCTTAGGCGCCTCCGAAGCTAATAACATGATGAGAGAGGTGCACGAAGGAATTTGTAGAAATCATTCAGGTGCATACTCGTTGGTGCTAAAAATAGTTAGGGCAGGATACTACAGGCCCCGGATGGAACAAAACGCTAAGGCATTCATTCAAAAATGCGACAAGTGTCAACGACATACGCCGTTAGTACACCAACAGGCAAAACTACTGCACTTGGTATTATCCCCTAGGCCATTCATGAAATGGGGGATGGATATAGTCGGCCGCTGCCACCAGCTCCCGAAAAGGTAAGATATCTCTTAATTTTAACTGATTATTTCACAAAGTGGGTGGAAGAAGGTCCGTACCAGAAAATTGACGAGCGTGAAGTGGTCGATTTCATGTGGAAGAACATAATTTGCCGGTTCAGAATACCAAAAGAGATTGCCTGCGAAAACAGTCCATAGTTCATAGGCGCAAAGGCCACGAAACCCTTGAAGACTTGAAAATCAAAAGAATCACATCTTCGCCATACCATTCGAACGCAAATGGCCAAGCGGAATCAACAAATAAGGTGATTATTCAAAACCTCAAAAAGAAATAGGAAGCAACCAAAGGCAAGTGGCCCGAAGACCAGGAGCGTTATAGGCATACCGGACAACGACCAAGTCAAGTACGGGAGAGACACCTTTCGCTCTCGTATACAGAGCAGAAGCTCTAATCCCGATAAAAGTAGGAGAACCTACCTTTGAGGTACTTCCGGAGTATGAAGAAACAGACAACGAAGCATTACTAGTCAAACTAGAGCTGCTTGACGAACGCAGGGACTTAGCGCACATAAGAATGGTGGCCCAAAAACAAATAATGAAAAGGTACTATAATCGAAGGGTCAATCTCCACTATTTCAAAGAGGGAAATTTGGTTTGAAGAAAGGAGACTAAAAACACCCCGGAGCTCAATGCAAGAAAGCTGGGTCTGACATGGGAAGGTCCTTACCGTGTTTCAGCTGTCACCGAAAAAGGATCATAGAACTTAAAAACCAAGATGGAGTCAAATTGTCGAGCAACTAGAATATGACTTACCTCAAAAAGTATTATTGCTGATGAGCACCGCTTATACTGAAACATGTGCTGTACTCTTTTTCTTTTCGTCCAGTTTTTGTCCCAGTTGAGTTTTTCTGGCAAGGTTTTTACCGAGGCAGCAATGGAAAGAATACTAGAAGGTAAAGTCACCGGCAGAAATAAGACCTTTAAATGACAAGGCATGAAAACGACAAGCCACTGCAGGATGGTTAGATAGTCTTTGGCTAGATAGCAAAGTTCCTAACCGGAAATGAAGCTCGCTATCGGTCCAAAGGCTATTCAACCGTTCATGAGTGCTCCTTCCCTACAAGCCACTAGGGGTGGTTAGATAATCTTTGGCTCGGCAGCAAAGATCCTAACGGGAAATAAAGCTTGCTATCATACCAAAGATTATCCAACCATTCATTAGTGGAATCCTCAAATGAGCAAGACTTTGAGTGCTCTAATTCGTATTCTTCGCATTCGAACACTGGGGGGAATGATATGAGAATACGGAAATCTGATTGCCACAGAACTAGGACTACGAAAACCAAGAACAAAAATGTCTCATCGAGACTGTAGATTGCACAGCCAGTCCCATAGAAACAAGTTGTACAAATTAGCCACAAGTAATGGCAATTTCTTTTCTTTCAGTAAAACAAATGCTTATGTAATTTTGAAAATAGAAGGAGTAAAATAAAGTCCTTTTATTTTTATCTTGTTTCTTGTCTAAACGATGAATTGATTTTATCATTTGAAAGTTAATCAAGTACTTCAAATGCTAATGCCGGAATGAACAGGAGACGTCCTCTTCAAGAGCACCGTAAACATAAGAAGGCCTTCTTTTATGAAACCCTCATAGCAAAGGGTTGGCTCCGAAAGAGTTCATGCCCGGAACCGAAATGCTATCAGGGAAAAAGGCACCCGAAGCCTTGCATAATTCGACGCAAAAAAGTAAACTTTGCGCAATGCTTAAACAAAAAGCACTTTTATTTACCAAACGTGCCAAGAAGAAGAACTACAAAAATATGAAAAGAAAATAACAAAAGAAAAGAAAGCAAAAAACTAAATTATATCGCCCCCAGATTTCGGGGGAAGAGAAGCATCAGTGCCCCCAGGAGAAGTAGGCGGATCTGCCGTCGGCTCGGGATCTTGGCCTTCATCATTATTATTTTCAAGTTCCTCCTTAGTTCCCGAGAAATCAGAATCGGAACCAGAAGATTCAATTGCATCGAAGTGAATCGGGAGGCATCTTCGAGCGGTTGACTCCAGCTCTCGGGCCTTAGTGATTTCATTGTAAATATCAATGACGCCTGCTTTAGCCTCCTCCAAGGTTTTTCTCCTTATTTTATACATAGAATATGTTTTTTCAATGATGAGGGAATCTGCTTGGCACTGAAATTCTGATTTAAGCCGCTCAACCTTAGTCAAAAGGCCATCCCGCTTGAATCTCATGGCGCTAAGGCTAAGATCAAGATCACGGATAGTGGTTATATGAACCTTATTATGATTCATGATCCTCTTATATCTATCCTCAATCTGGGCATGCTTATCCTCGGCAGCAGCAACCTCTTCGGCTTTAGAGTTCAATACTGCCTCCATGTTATTCAATCTCTCAATGGAGGCAGATTCGCGCTTGGCAGTAGTAAGCACAGCATTATGGACCTCAGACCATTTATCCTTGGCTTATGTACATTTAACTGAGAGCCTTATTAATTGAGGGCCATCACTTCTTGCTCACTGTGCTGTAGCGGAGCCTCTAACTCACCAGCTTCAGCAGCTTTTGCTTCCAGCATCGAGAGGCAAGCAGAAATTTAGTCCCTCTCAGCCAACAATTGATCTCGCACGAATTTAAGCTTTTCTTTATCGAGGATCAACTTCTGAAGACCCTCGGAGGAAAGGAAGTTGGCCTGCGAAGAAAAGACAGAAATTAGAAACTCTGTCATAGCAAATCGAGAAGAAAAAAGCAGTAAAGAGAATAAGTATGTTACCGCTGTTGTAATGTGCATGGCATTGCTTAATAAACACTCTGGCTTCAGATAATTGGCAAGTTCCACCGGCCAGGACAGCAAATGGCACTCGGTAGATACCGAGAGGGAGACACTCCTCCTCCTCTAGGGATCTGCAGAAGGGGGCGAATAGTTGTACCCCAAATTCCCATGGACTAGGGATTGGGGAGGAGAAACATCCTCCTCTTAGGTGTCTGCGTCCGATGGAGGTGATGCAGCTGTTGCTGGTCATGAAGTATGGTTGGCGTGGAAGGAGATGAAGCTGATGGTGTTGTGGGTTGAGAAGCAGCAGCGGCGAAGGCAGTGCTGGTTGTTGGTTGCTCGCCATCCGAAGACGGAAGAGGCCTGGTACTCAACCTCATAGTACCGGGAGCAACGAGTGGGATTGGAAAGGGAGAATTGGCATTCTCCACCAAATCAAACTCTCCCTAGAGCGCTTGGGCATCATCCCCAGTAGGGATTATAAGCTCTTTAGATTGAGCATTTTGTTAAGCTGATGAAGGTCGTTGTCTCCTATGTTGGGAAGCCCCTTCATCACTGGCTTCCCCATCATCATCGATCACCTAGTGACTACGGCTGGCTCGGTTATGGCTTTCTTCACCTTTTTATTCTTTCCCTTGGTTGAGAAAGAAGGCCGCCTTTTTGGCTGCTTGTTCTTCGACCGGGGACTCCGAGAGGAAGCACTAGCACCGGAAGCAGATCTGATGGCGTCTGTTCGGGTGAAAGCCTCTTTCAGCAACCTCACAGCTTCCGCGGGATCAACCAAAACATCCTCCCACATATGGTAACAGAACCCTGCGGGAGACCTGAATTCAACGAAAATAGAAGTTACCAATTTTCTTATGCACAAAAATGAAATGAGGGCAGAATTAGTCAACTTACCATGATTCTTGGCCTTCCATCCATATTTGGGGGCCAACTCCTTCCACCGGCGGGTCTCAGGCGTGGTGATGTCCAGAATCTTCTGAAACACTGGTCCATGCCTTCAACCCTTGGTGGTGTCTACTGAGTTGCTGAAATAATAAAATAACAAAGATCAGCAACAACATGAAACAACCTTTTTTCAGAAAAAAGACAGACTTTGAACTTACGTGTACGAGTCCAGGACTCAGGAAAAGATGGAATTGTGGCCAGGATAATATCCCTGGTGGCAACAATGACAAACTGCTCCATCCATCCATAGTCGTTGTCGTCATCCATGCTGGTGGGCAAAGCATGGTGGTCATGTTTGCTGAAATTTATTACTCCTCCACGGAAAACCTTGGGGGAGTAGAGATTCATCATATGAGCCAAGGTGAACTCTTCCTGCGTTTCCTGGCACAACCGTTGTAGACAAGCCACCATTCGCCATAGCAAAGGGCCCACCTGTACCAAACAGACTTGGTATCATTGCAGAGCTCCAAAATCACGGGGTCTAGTCCCCCGCTCAAGGAAAACCCAACCAAAGTGAATGAGTACATATAAATATACATAAAGCCCTTCTTAGTGAAGGTTACTCGCTCCACCAGTTTGGGAGCAATGATGTTTAGGTCATGAAAATCACAGTCCTCCTTCACAGCAGGAATGCTGGAACGGCAGATAGAAGAAGGGTATATGCCAACAGCCTAAGTGCGAGAACTTGAAGAAGGAAACTTCTCGTCGAAGTCCTTAGTTGTGTTGAGTCGTTTGGAGATGATGGTTCTCACTATAGGGGGTCAGCATCAACGTTAATTTCTTTGTCTTTGTTCTCCTTCGTACCCCCGCCCCCCCTCCCCAAAGAGAAAATCGGAGTTCTTTGAAGAGTTAGTGAAAGAAGTCATTATCGGCAAAAGGTGATAAGAGTTCTTTTAAGAAGAAGATTATAGAAGGATGAAAGCAGAAAAGAGTTGAATGCAAATAAGTTGAGAGAGTTTGAATCATTAAGTACAAAAGAAGAAGAATGAGGCGTATAAGTAAAGGAATAGGAGACTAAAATCGTGGCCATGATTACCTCGAGAACTGGCAAAAATATTGCTAAATCATGGATTAACACGTATTCGGGGTATTAAATGCGAAGAGATGTGCGTCTAATCAAACGTCAGAAACTTTTCAGAAGGGTTCAGAAAATTTCCCACCAAGAAAGGAATCATCACCAACTTCCCGGTAGCACAAAGATGTGCCATTAAAAAACAGGGGGACTATCTGTGTAGGGTAAAATCAGTTCATATTAAATACTCAAATAACAGAATGACATATGGAACCGGGGACAGGCAGAAGACGAAGCAAATGCAAGTCAAGATCGAAGGCAACAACTTCAGTTGACATCGGGTAGACCCCGAAGGGGATATTATCAACAAGGACAAACCAATATTTGCTACCAGATAACATTCAATGAAGAATATTCCTCAGCATTAAATACATATCCGTTACAGAGAATTTTGGCATTCATAGTCTGCCGTTGCATATTCATCAATGGCCCTCATTGCTGTTATTTAAGAGGGGCTTGATCCTAGGATCTTGTTCCCTAGGTTTAGCTAACTTCAACAACCATTGTAACACACGAAATTTCTGACAAACTTATGCTACACATTATCCTAAGCTTAATATTAGTTTATTTTCTGTCTAACAATATTCTTATCACTACCTTCGGAAGCCTTGCTCCCGAAACAAGCTGTCTGCTATTTTATCTCGATTTCAAAGCTAAGTCTTGCATTTTATTTAATTTCTTTATCATTTTGGGATCAAATCGATTCGCTTGTCTATAAACCACGCTATAAACTCAACTATACCGTTTTACCGGTAAAAGTCTAATGTAGTAATCATGGGATTACATTTCGAATCATTGCGTCACAAGCATGAGCGGAGCTAGGGGTGGAAGGGATAATTCGTACTCCTTTGGCCAGAAAATTATACGTACTACATATGCTAAGTTAAAATTATTTTGTATGTATTCATAATAAATGTTGAATTCACTTGGCTTCTTCGTTTTTTTCTTTTTTTTATTTTGAATTCTCATATTAAAATTTTTGGCTCCAACACAAGTCAACTGCATGTCGTTTACTATCACTTAATAATATGCTTATCTAGAGTCTTCCCAATTTTGTTGCTGGTTAGATATGCTGGAAAAAAGGATAAATGAAGGGGTAATTTCCAGCAGTCCTTTTATCGCTTGAGCCAACTAACGGCCCTACAGAGAAGAGGTCAGTGAAGCTTCATCCAGAAAATGGAAGAAGTGGGTGTCATTTCAGTGAAGAGACATCCGGCAAAAGAAGAACCTTCTCTTAAACAAGGAATCTTCCAATGACTCTGCACTATTGATGTGCATTTTGTTTGTCTAAGTGCCCATTGGTGCTCCCAAAGACTCTGGAAATGTGAAATAAACGTGGCTTTAACATCATTACAACTTGAGGTGGGGAAAAAGAAGGCTTTTTGTTTATTTGATAGTTCCACTTGCATGCTTTGCCTGGTTTTAGCAAACACCCGCACAACTCGTGATGATTAGATACTTTGAGAATGAGTAGCTAGGTCATGACCATCCCCCACTTTGTGTTAAAAAGTCTTCTTTTTGTTGTTAATAAGCCATGCCTAAAACCATCTTCACTCGCTTATAGTACTTTAATTTACTTGTTAGTTGTTACGTATAAACCTGAAATATTCACAGTTCCTTTAATTATGTCTAATTTTCTTTCAAATAATAATAATGTGCCGAAATTAACAACTCCATAGTCCGTAGTGCTATGACGTTGACTTTTCCTTCCTCGTTGATTATTGTGATCTTCATTCAGATTTTGATTCTTTCCTTGAACAGCTACCTTTATACAGAATTTTCGGCATTCCAATGTTTTTGAGACATTCTTGATAATTTGTTTTTTGCAAAATTCTTGAAGTTGAGTAACGAAGAAATTACAAAAGGAAGTTTTGACTTGTTCCAGATACCTATTTCTACCTTTGATTATTCGGTCCTTTGGGTTTCTTTTCTTCCCCACTATGCAGCCTTTTCTAATTTAGCGTGCTAGCGGTTGATGAATATGAACACTTGCATGGGATGCCCAACTCCATATCGCAACTTAGTTTAAATATTTCTTTTATCAGTGACCCAAAATCTCAAGTAATTTATGGAATCACTTTTTTTTCTGTCATTAGAAAGGGAATTGACATGGAAGAAAGAAAGAAAGAAAGGGATTCGACATTTCCAACGCATATTCAATTCAATCGACATCACTCAGTTGATTTCGTTCAAATCAAACAATCATGCAAATGCAAAAGATTTGCATGGAGAAATTAAAGGAAAGTGCCTACCCTCTTGTGGGGTCATTAATCGTGACTTATCTGCCTGACGGAGAAAATATCTTTTTAAAACATCTCATATGTTAATAATACAATCATACATCCATGTAACAGTATGCCCATATAACAATCATTCATAATAAATTTCATATTTTTTCTCGAAATTATTTTTTTATTTTATACTATATTTTACCTCTTTCTAACAGCTTTTTACCTATAACAATAATAATCTTTATAGCAGTATACTCTTTGTAAAATTATCCTTCTATAACAATCAGGGGCGGATGCACGTCTAGCCAAGCAGTGTCAACCGACACCGCTTCGTCAAAATTTTTTACTAAATATGTATTAATATTTTGAGGAAACGAATAAGTAGGATAAAATGACACCTCTAATCTAAATTATCTTTTTGTGCGTTGGTTATATGCTTGATTTTGCTCTAAAAGGTTAAAGGTTCAAAACCTCAACTAAATACATTTTTTTGTTTGCAAATATTTGAGAAAGCCTCTCGTTAAAAGTTGTGATGAAGTAGAATTGAACTCAGGACCTTTTCTAACTTAAGACTCTAACAAAACTAATAAACTAAAGCTATTTTTTGTCTAGAAGTATGATAGTTAAAGTTATTGTTCCCGTTCTTTTATAAATTATGACACTGCTTACAAAATTTCCTAAGCACGCCCCCGATAACAACCATGTACAATTTACAAGATTATTAATAATAAGCTTAAAATTTTTAATTTGATCAAATTTTCTAAAATTTTATTGCACCACTTATAATAAATAATATTATGTTAATACATATACTTTCAGTATTAAATATTTTATTAAAGGATATGCTTGTATATTTTTATTTCGTTGCACAAAAAGTTCTATCATGCACGGTGTCTGGTTTTTAAAGATCTGCCCGTACAATCTTTTTTTCACTGGACAAAGTTCCATCATGTATAATGCTTAAGATTTCAAGATTTATACAAACTTTTTCTAGAGTTCTTCCATCAATTTTAAAAGAATTTATTTTTTAGTGGCTTTAGAACGTGTGCATTAGAGTTTAAATAATTGTATATTTAGTCATGAATTTACTTATAATATAGTAGCTTTCTTTAATATTTAATTAGTGAAATATACATTTGAGATTTTAAATTTAAATAATTTCTTATCTTTTATATGTAACATTTAAAAAGGACAAAAGATCTTTTTCATAATTTATTCATAACAGCCAGAATATGTTTAAACGTCAAAAGTTGTTATGGATATATAACAGTCATTCATTATAAAAATTTAAAAATATCAGAACAAACGATGTTGTAATATAAAGATTTGACTGCATGTATGGGAGTTAGAGGGCTTCTCTTGGAGGAATCAAAGATCATCTTCTCCAATTAAATTTCCACTTTTTCAAACAAAAAGCAAAATAGGAAAATAAACGCATCCATTGACCCATTTAACGTGCGAGGTTGTGAATCTTTAATTTGAAGCAATGATAAGATAAGTCCAGCCCCGGAGGAAAGGAAGCAAAGTAAGGTATAAAATTATTTTTAAGAAAGTTAAATAATTTGAGCATCAAAGTTAGCCACAAATAGCATCTAATACTTGTGGCTATTATATAATTAGATTAATAAAAAAATAGAAAAAATAAAAAAGGAAACGTGGAGATAGGATAAGAACAGTTTCTCCTCACAAATGGTGCAGCTGAAACATATACAATGAATATAAAAGAGTAGATTGTGAATCCTGTTTAGCCTACAGCGTCTGACCAAATATTTTTAATTGACATGAGGCGCGACTCCGACTCTAATTAAGCCTGCTCGTATATTTTTCAACTACAATATCACAAGGGTCAAGGGTCAAGGGTCTCCCAATTTAAAACGTGTGGATTTCAGCCTCTTTAATTAAACGGACTTCATAATATTTATTGTGTAATTATAGTCATATTTATGGTAATCAGATTACTTTCCCTACTCTTCTTCGTTTGCTTAAACAGAACATCACTAACAAAACATTTATAATAATATTGAGAATTACTTCGTCCTAATCAAGGTGAAGAAATTAATGGGAGAATTATGAAAGAAACATTAATGTAGAATTTATTGGGGCAACATGCAATGGAGACTAGAGAAGGACTTTTATCTAATCAATTTTAATTTGGAGCACGTGAAAATTAATCGCATTCCTGTGAGAATTTTCCAAATGATAGCCTCCACGTTCGCTGTATCGAAACCAAATTATACAGTAGTGACTCTTTATATTCTTTTAATGGTTTCACACGCCTCTTAAGGAGAAAAATATTTGTTTAAACTGCCATTTATTTATTTACGAAAAAACTACCATAAGGATTTTTTATAGGCTCCACTCTTTTAATCCATAAGTTTTGGCAATCTTGTTGTAATAATGTTATTCATTCCAATGTTTCCTTCTTCATTTATTCCATTTGTATGTTGCCCTTATTATTTGATCTAAACACGACCTCTCATTATATCCCTTGGCCAACATCCAAACGGAAAAAAATTAGACATCAAGTTGCAAGCTATTGAATAATGCAACTCTTCTAATATAACAATAGCAGCTTAATCTTTTCACTGGTAACACATCCTAGCCAGCTCCACTTTTCTGGCTTCTATTATATTATATTGACTTTTGTCCAACACTTTTGCAAGAAAATCTAGAATTATGTCAATCAATTAGTGCAATGTAATTAATTAATTCACCTGTTGAATTTTGTTAGATTTTTCAGGAGTTCTCTATCAACACCTACGTCTCTAGATTTTGAAAGGTTTGTCATTTGTGTAATTCACATTTAGTTCGTTGCATATTGAGAAAAAAATGTCAGGTGAATAGGACTTAAAATAAAATCATGAAAAAGCAAGTGCATATTAAATAAGGCATTTAACAAAACTCAATTGGTCATTGCTACGTGGCAAGGTCTGCCAACAAGGCAATTACTTTTTATTTTCCTATTGGAGAAAAGTGTCTATATCGAAAGGTTAATAGAGGATTAGGATGACACGTCAGTCTTAGAGTAAATAGAAACTTGGCCATTCCTTTAATTTATGGCCTTTGAAAGTTTCTAAAGGTCGTTTATTGCCAATTCTTGACCTTGCTTGTCATTGACGAGGTGCTTTATCCATATATTTGTAAACCTCCACAAATAAAAGGGACCCAGAAAATAAAACCACGAAAAGTTCAAGGATAAAAATGGAAATGCATTTAAAAACTCAAGCAAATCGTTTCTCCACGCTCTCTTAAGCATACTATCTTTCACGAAGCACTATCTTTAGTTTAGTCTGAGAGGTTGTTGTTTACGTTCATCTAAGAGCGCGTGAAGTATGTTCGGAATTGAAATCGTCCACGCTGTCGGCCCTTTTGCATTTCTGATGGTGTGTCACGTTGCCTATATATAGGGGGACATGCGAACCATGATTCTCCACCGAAAACTAAAGAAAAGAAACGCTCTAAAATCTAAATTATACCCTGAGGAGGAAATTTATTGAAAAGATATTATTAGTCTTCAAAAAATTTGTAATTATGTCGCCGAATAACTTTGCTACCGATTTTGACCGATTTTCCGGCGAAATGCCTGAAGCCGACATTCAAATCATCACCTCCGGAGGCCGCCGAATTCCGGCACATTCTACTGTTCTGGTACGGAATTTCTAAAGTATTCGAGTTTCACAAATTCAATAAGATTTGATTACCAGTCGAGTTTTCATATTCGCGATTTAACGAACTTGAATTGTATTTTCAAACGGGAGAATTTAAAGGAGAATTTTCAATTTTCAGTTCCAAAATGTGAATAGTACTAGGTTTAGAATCAATTGTTGGATAATTTGTCCTTACTGATCTTTTTGGCAACATTTAATTGTAGGCTGCGGCTTCGTCAGTTCTGGAGAGCATACTGGTTCGGCCGCAAAAGCGACGGAGCTCGGAGAAAACTATTCGGATTCTGGGTGTTCCCTGCGACGCCGTTACCGTGTTTGTCCAGTTTCTCTCTTCTTTCAAGTGAGTTTGCTGATTCACGCCAAGTCCATCTTCGTACATGCACGTTATTCTCATGAGTAGTTTTCTCGCTAAACCTTTGAAACCTGAATGGTTTGAATTAAGTTAGACCTGAATTTACTGGAGCTAGATTGACCATTAACAGTAGATTTTTTTCCTTTAATTAAAAGATAGATAACTGGCCCCTAAGCCAAATCCCTGTCTCCCATTTATTTATCGTCTTACACATGGTACAATCGTTGCCTCATAGATTAATTAATCACTTGTTTCTTTTCCTTAATAGTATTTTATAAAAGACTCAAGCACCGGCGATTCTATGTTTTCCTCTATTATTGGAGGAAAGAATATCTTATTAAATAAATATCTTGGTGTCTGGAATTGACTAAGTTATCCTTGTGATCAGGTGCAGTGAGGAACAGATGGAGAAACATGGAATTCATCTTCTAGCACTCTCTCATGTGTACTTGGTCCCACAACTAAAGCAGAGATGCACAAAGGGGTTAGCTGAGCAATTGACCAATAAAAATGCGGTAGATGTGCTTCAACTGGCCAGGCTCTGTGATGCACCTGATCTTTATCTCAAGTGCTTGAAATTTATATCAACCAATTTTAAGAAAGTTGAGAGGACTGAGGGTTGGAAGTTCCTCCAAGATCATGACTCTTTGCTTGAACTTGAAATTCTGCAGTTCATGGATGAGGCTGACTCGGTATGTTTAAAATTACTTAGCATAATTCCTCGTTGGTTCTTTTAGATTGACCAATATCAGATTAAATTGAAATTTTTATCGTGAAGATGTTGTACAATGTTAAAGTTTGTCACTTGATAGTGAAACATAGGATTATAACAATCTTGGCGCATTTGTTTGCATCTCCTTTACCATTCAGCTAATGTTTACTCAATCAAATTTGGAATTTTGTTATTATAGAGGAAGAAGAGGACAAGAAGACACAGACGGGAGCAGAACTTGTATTTACAGCTAAGCGAAGCGATGGATTGTATAGAGCACATATGCACTGAAGGATGCACCAGTGTGGGGCCATGTCATGAGGAGCCCTGCACAAAGAAGCTTCCATGTAGCAAATTCAAAACATGTCAAGGCGTCCAGCTCCTTATTCGACATTTCGCCACGTGTAAGAGAAGGGTGAATGGAGGTTGTTTGCGATGCAAAAGGATGTGGCAACTCCTTAGATTGCACTCTTCTATTTGTGACAAACCTGATGAATGCCGAGTTCCACTGTGCAGGTAAAAAAGAAGTTGCAACTAGTTTTATGTTCTTTAAAGTTACTCCATTTTATACTATGAACATTGGCCTCGCAACACATCCATGTGAATTATCAAGACAAAGAGTTCATTTAATTGATTTGTCTTCATAGAAAAAAGCAATGAAAGTGCTGTGTCCTGGACTTGTCCATTTCATCTTTCATGATCTTCTTGTTGTGACCCTTTCTTTCTCTTTTAGATTGTTTGGTAGCTGAAACGTCTCTTTCTGTTTTCCTGTAAAAACCATCTAGAAAATGTTCTAATAGCCTTACAATATGTTGGACTGGATAAGGTCGAAACTCTTACATAAATATCAGATTAAAATACAGTAGTTTGCCCTAGCTCTTTATCAGTACGGCCAATTATTTTTCTTGTTTGTCCTTGGTATTCTCGAGTCTCTAAATATGTCCAATTCTACATTACAGACAATTCAAAGTGAAGGTGCAACAAAAGGGAGACGATGCGCTATGGGAATCACTTGTTAGAAAGGTGGTGTCAGCCAGAACCATATCCTCATTATCTCTGCCCAAAAGAAAGAGAGAAGAGGAGCCAAAGATGAACTTAGACCATCATCAAGTGAGAAGCTTTTGACAACTCACTGCTCAGTAGTTTGGAAGTTTAATAGTACTATAAACTGAGAAGGAATTGCTGGTAGAATATTAGTGAAAGCTCAATGGTGTAGCACAGCTTCTTTTGTTGTTATATATGTTCTGCTGTAGTGGTTTTACTTCATGTGTCAGTTCTGAGTTGGAGAAATCCTCTGTAAATGCAGGGGTACAACAGTAGAGTTGTATAGGAATGAATTTTGTACATGTAGTGGATGGCCGTCAATTGTATCTTCCTCCATTTTGCTTGATGATCAAGTAAACTGGTGAGGTAATTTATTGTAATTGGCTTCAATCTGTTACAGTTTGGTTTCTTTTACACTTATTAGATTTCGACAACTCCTTCAACCCCCTCTCCTGCCATGATTACGTCTATCATGATACTAGGCAAACCGACAACTCACACATAACATCTTGAAATTTAAATTATCAAAAATAAGCTTAAGTAAGTAAAAATCTCAAAAAACTGAATGAAATGTCACAGCTCCATACAGAATATCCCAAAACACGGGTGTCAATGAGTACATGAGCTATACAAATACATAGTATGATACAATGTCTAAGAAAGTAGAACTGAATAAGTAAAGCTAAGGGATAGGGGAGAAGAGTCAAGGTCTGCGGACGCCAAGGTAGCTACTTCGATAATCTCCAAACGGCTGAACACTCTGAGAATCAGCAACCATCGTATCCGGAAACACCTGGATCTGCACACGAAGTGCAGGGTGTAGCGTGAGTACAACTAACTCAATAAGTAACAAATCTAGCATTTGGACTGAAAGTAGTGACGAACTCGAACATTACAACCTATATACAGAATTAACAATACAGAATTTTACAGAAAATATGACAGTAATATCTCAGAAATTCAATCTGCAGGTAACGGTACAAGAATTTAGACATGCTTCCAGATTTAACAATAAAACTCAGAACAGATAAAAATATGTCAAGTCTGGATGATATGAGGAATATGACATCTCTATATCTACATGCCAATATGCATATCATATGTGATGCAACACAATGAAAGCCTCGCACTCTCGGAGAACTCAGCCTATATGTTGCAATTCTCGCTCATCACACTCAATCACTCAGTACTGTACAGGGCAGATCCAGCCCGAATGCAAATAAATTCAGGACAGATCCAGGCCAAGTGCAAATGAATCAATAGCAATTATACTCACTATAGGTGTGCAGACTCCGGAGGGGCAGATCCAGCCCAAGCACTATAAAAAGCCAAATCCTGGCATGAATCAATAAAGTCTGTTGCGGCGTGCAGTCCGATCCCATAAATGTCACTCACAAACAGGCCCTCGGTCTCACTCAATCATCAATCTTTCTAGTCTCTCGGGCTCACAACACTCATACTAAGCAGCCCAAATCAATGCTACAAGATGTGATAATATACGGCAACGGAGATTGAGATATAATATGCAATGATGAATGCGATTGAGTACATAACTACAAGCAAATTACTCAACATTAAAGAACGACCATTGTGGGTCCCAATAGTACCAGCACATAGCCTAAACATGATTACTAGCATAACTCACAACTCAAGTGCTCTAACACATAGAGTACACTAATAATATTCAGATAAGGTAGCTACACAATTCCATAGAATCGACTATATCACAATTTCTACGGTGCATGCCTACACACCTGTCATCTAGCGTGTGCGTCACCTCAACACCAATCAAATAACACGTAATTCGGTGTTATATATCCTCAAAACCAAGTTTAGAAGTGTTATTTATCTCAAAACGTGCAAAATCTCTATTCCAACAAGCCTTTGCCTCACGAAATGGCCTCCGAACGCCTCAAATCTCAAGAAACCCTTCGAAATACCTCTCAAAAATCGCCTTAGTCCGAGTTTACAAAGTCCAAAATAATAAAAATCACGAAATCCTCGAATTTAACATTCTGCCCAATGCTTTTGCACCTGCAGGCCAAATCTCCGCACCTGCGGAATCTCTTTTGTGATAAAAGTCCCGCTTCTGCGGAAGTCACTTAAGTCCACAGGGTCCTATACCTGCGGAAGCGCTTCTGCGACCCTTGATCCGCTACTGCAAATACAGTACATCCTTCCATTCTCCGCATTTGCGGAGCCTTGCTCGCACCTGCGGGCTCGCAGATGCGACATTTCCCTCGTACAAGCGACCCATCAGCAGCCAAGTTAAACTCGCTTCTGTGCCACTCTAGTCGCACCTGCGGCTCGCACCAGGGACCAATCCCCTCGCAGGTGCGATCACACCAGAAAGTCCAACACTTCAGCAATGCTTCAAGTCCCATTTTTGATCTGTTAATCATTCGAAACCAACCTGAGGCCCCCGGGACCTCAACCAAACATACCAATAAGTCCTAAAACATGATAAGAACTTAGTCGATGCCTCAAATCATATCAAACAACGTCAAAAACACGAATCACATATCAATTCAAGCCTAACGAAAACTAAGAAGTTCCAAATTTTACAATCGATGCTGAAACCTATCAAATCACGTCCAATTTTGCATGTCATAAATGAGACATCATACCTATTCCAACTCTCGGAACCAAAAATTTGAGTCCGATAATCATGAAGTCAACTCTCGGTCAAACTTCTCAATTTCCAAAACTTCTAATTTTCCAACTTTCACCATTTCAAGCCTAAATCAACTATGGACCTCCAAATCACTATGCGGACACACTCATAAGTCTAAAATCACTCAACGGAGCCATCGAAACTCCATTCCGGAGCCATTTACACATAAGTCAACATCCGGCCAACCCTTTCAACTTATGCTTTCAACCTTGAGACTAAGTATCTCAACTCATTCCGAAACATCCCCGGAACCAAGCCAACTATCCCGGCAAGTCACATAATGGCAAATGAGCATAAAATAAGTAGTAAATGGGGGAACGGGCTACAACACTCAAAACGACCGGCCAGGTCATTACATCCTCTCCCTTATAAACAAACGTTCGTCCTTGAACGGGTCCAGAAACATACCTGGAGTCTCAAATAGGCGTGGATATCTGTTCCGTATCTTCCAACCGGTCTCCCAAGGTTCTTCCTCAACTGGCTGACCTCTCCGCTAAACCATAAATCAAATCGCCATCCACCTTTTGAACCTGCTGATCAAAATGGCCACCGGCTCCACATCATCAATCAAATCACCATCCAACTGAACCATGTAGAAATCAAAGACATGAGACGGACCGCCGACATACTTCCAAAGCATAGAAACATGAAACACTGGATGAACACTCGACAGACTAGGCGGCAAGGCAAGCTTGTAAGCCACATCTCCAGTCCTCTGAAGAGCCTCAAACAGCCCAATATACCGAGGGCTCAACTTGCCCTTCTTCCCGAACCTCATAACACCCTTCATGAGTAGTACCTTCTCCCCACCATTTAAGCAAGATCGTGAACCTTCCGAACGACATAACTCTTCTGTCTAGACTGCGCCATGCAAAGCCGATCCTGAATCAACTTAGCCTTATCCAAAGCATCCTAAACCAAGTCAGTACCCAACATCCTAGCCTCACCCGGCTCAAACCATCCCACCGGAGACCGACACCATCTCCTATACAAACCCTCATACGGAGCCATCTGAATGCTCGATTGGTAGCTGTTGTTGTGGGCAAACTTTGCAAGTGGCAGAAACCGATCCTAAGAACCCCCGAAATCTATGGCACAAGCGCATTGCATATACTTCAATATCTGAATAGTGTGCTCAGACTGTCCGTCTATCCGAGGGTGAAATGTTGTACTCAACTCAACTCGTGTGCCCAACTCTCGCTGCACTACTCTCCAAAACTGCGTTGTAAACTGCGTGCCCCGATCTGAAATGATGGACACCAGCACACAGTGAAGGCAAACAATCTCGTGGATGTAGATCTCAGCCAACCGCTCCGAAGAATAAGTAGTCCCAACTAGAATGAAATGCGAGGACTTGGTCAACCAATCCACAATCACCCAAATAGCATCAAACTTCCTCAAAGTCCATGATAGTCCAACTACAAAATCCATGGTGATACGCTCCCATTTCCACTTCGGAATCTCAAGCCTCTGAAGCAATCCGCCCGGTCTCTAATGCTCATACTTCACCTGCTGACAATTTAGGCACTGAGCTACAAACCCCACTATATCCTTCTTCATCCTCCTCCACCAATAGTGCTGCCTCAAGTCCCGGTACATCTTCGCGGCACCCGGATGAATAGAGTACCGCAAACTGTGGGCCTCCTCAAGAATCAACTCACATAGCCCTTCTACATTAGGCACACAAATTTGACCCTGCATCCTCAACAACCCCATCATCCCCAATAATAATGTCCTTTCCATCACTGTGCTAAACTGTGTCCTTACGGACAAGCAAATGGAGATCATCATACTGGCGCTCTCTGATGCGATCATATAAGGAAGACCGAGAAACCACACAAGCTAAAACCCAATTGAGCTCCGAAACATCTAATCTCACGAACTGGTTGGCCAAGGCCTGACATCAACTGCAAACGGTCTCTCACCAATAGGAATAAATCCAAGGCTACCCATACTCACTGTCTTTCTTCTCAAGGCATCAGCCACCACATTGACCTTCCCGGGATGATACAGAATGGTAATATCATAGTCCTTTAGCAGCTCCAACCAACTCCGCTGTCTCAAATTTAGATCTTTTTTGTTTGAACAAGTGCTAGAGACTTCGATGATCTGTAAATACCTCACAAGACACACTGTAGAGATAGTGCCTCCAAATCTTCAATGCATAAACGATGGCCGCCAACTCCAAGTCATGAACAGGGTAGTTCTTCTCATGGGGCTTCAACTGGCGCGAAGCGTAGGCAATCGTTCTACCCTTCTGCATCAAGACACACCCAATACCAATCCGATAAGCATCACAATACACTGTATAAGAGCTAGAAGCTGAAAGCAAAACTAGAAGTTGAGTTGTGGTCAAGGCAGTCTTGAGCTTTTGAAAGCTCTCATCAAACTCATCCGACCACCTTAATGGAGCACCCTTCTGGGTCAATTTGGTCAAAGGCGTTGTAATAGACAAGAAGCCCTCCACAAAGCGTTGATAACATCCAGCCAAGCCGAGGAAACTCTGAATCCCAATAGCTGAAGACGGTCTAGGCCAACTCTGGACTACTTCTATCTTCTTTGGATCCACCTTAAACCCTTCACTAGACACCATATGCCCCAAAAACGCTACCGAACTAAGCCAAAATTCACATTTGGAGAACTTGACATAAAGTTTCTCCTCTCTCAGCCTCTATAGTACAATCCGCATATGCTGGGCATAGTCCTCCTAGCTACGTCAGTACACCAGGATATCGTCAATGAGTACTATAACAAACAAATCAAGATATGAAATACACTATTCATCAGATACATGAATGCTGCTAGAGCGTTGGTCAGCCCAAAAGACATCAAAAGGAACTCATAGTGACCATAACGGGTCTTGAATGCCGTCTTTAGAATATCCGAGTCCCGAATCTTTGACTGGTGATACCTAGATCTCAAATCAATCTTAGAGAACACCCTAGCTCCCTGAAGTTGGTCAAATAAATCATCAATGTGTGACAAAGGATACTTGTTCTTAATTGTAACTTTTTTCAACTGCCAATAGTCGATGCACATCCGTATAGTACCATCTTTCTTCTTCACAAACAGAACCGGTGCACCCCAAACTAGGCCTAATAAATCCCTTATCAAGAAGTTCCTGAAGCTGCTCTTTCAATTCCTTCAACTCAGCTGGTGTCATATGATATGGAGGAATACAAATGGGTTGAGTGCCCGGCACCAAGTCAATACCAAAGTCAATATCCCTATCGGATAGGAAACACATCCGGAAAGTCTCGCACCAACAGAACAAAATCAATAGTAGGGGTATCAGCATCAACATCCCTCACAAAGGCTAAATATGACAGACACCCCTTCCCAACCATCTGTTGGGCCTTCAAATATAAAATCACCCTGTTGGGAACATAATCTAGAGAACCTCTCCACTGAATCCTTGGCAACCCCGTTATTGCTATTATCACGGTCTTAGCGTGACAATTCAGAATAGCATGATATGCTGAGAACCAATCCATACCCAAAATCACGTCGAAATCGACCATACTAAGCAATAAGACACGGTCCACAAAATAGTATTGCCCACTAGCGTAGATACATGGACAAATAAAACTAAGGACTCATGGGGAATATCCAGATAACGAGCAAAATATGATGATATATACGAAGATTCCCTCACAATAACAGTATCACACACATATAGGGAAGGAAACAAGCTGGCGGACCACCTTGCAAACTATGCACTAGACTTTGGGAGAATTGAGTGTCATCATCTCAGTCAACTTGACTCGGTTGGCAGGAAAATCCTGAATGCAGATAAAACACAATGCCCTTATATAAGAGTGAAATTGGCAAAATGACAAGCTGCTCACTACATCAACATCAGGACTTCATTGAAGGAATGCTAAACAAACAAGAAGGGAGGAAAGTTAGTTGTAGAAGCAAAATATTGATCACATTATTCCCTAATTCTTGCTTTATCTTTTGCAGGACAATAAGCTCACATGATAAGCAGCAATCTCAATTGCAGAGTTTAACAGATTCTAAGCAGCTCAAGGGGGGCAGAACTAACAGAAGCAGCAATGAAACCAGCAGTAGCAACAAAGGATCAATGAACAATCTGGAACAGCAACATAGTAGCAACAGCAACAGATGCAATAATCAGGTCAAGGCTGAACTGCAGTAAAGCCAACAGATACATCAGCTAAACAGAAAAATCAGGGAAACAAGAGCTCAACAGAACCAGCACCAACAGCACATTGCCTCAGCAGCCAACTACTCACTGTCAATATTTATCCTGAACTTGGCAAACTAGCAAACACACTTCAAGAATTTGAAGCAGAGACCAAACAGCAAGGACAAAACAGCAGTCCAACAAATGATCAGCAGGATTAATGAGTTGAAGCACAGGAAAATCAAACCAATTGCACACCAAGACCAGCAACACATACACAATAGCATACTACAAACATTCCACCTGGGAATAGTAGGAAGAAGGGAGTGCAACACAGGGGAAAGGGTACAAAAGACTCAGCAATATCAGCAACAACACCTCACTCATCTTTTGTCACACACAAACAGTAAAGCAAGAGCCAACTGGAGTGACAGGAACAATGGAAACGGGAACAATGGTTATAAATGCTACACAAACAACAAAAACTCCAGCTGAAAACATCTAAACAAAGACAGCATCAGCAAAGCACAATGGCCTAACCAACAACAGCTTAAGGAAACAATGCATCAGTCATCCATCAATGTCATCAACATCAGCAAGATCTGCAACAACCATAACAGAAACAGGAGCAATAACAACAACAGCAGAATCATCATCAGAGGAAACTGTTACTACAGGTACAGGTTATTGGAGCAATTGTATTGTGTGGTATTAGCACCCCCGGTGCTCAATCTAATGCAATTGCATCAATCACTATGTCCTTACTATAAAACAATCCTCACAACTAGAACACCACAAACTCCAAACACAATCTTCCAGACACTTCTCTTTGGATCAGTACTGGAGCAACTTCAACCCTCATCATAATCAGGAACCCATACACCAGCAGAAAATACAAGAACAACAAATAGCACTCCAGAAGAGCATACGTTAGCCACAACACTTAGCCACAGCACAACACATAATAGCAGCACCAAGGAAGCAGCAGCAGCAACAGCATCAAGCAAACAGATAAACACCTACACATCTGCAGGATCAATAAACAGCCTCAGTCAGCAACCTAGAGTCAAGACAACACCTACACATCTGCAGCAAGTTCAGCTCAAGCAGCAACAGATACTCAGAAAAACCAACATAGCAAAAGGACAGCAGCACCATTCTCAGCAACTCACTAAACCAATACCAGCAGACAATTACCCACTGTCAACCTTCACATTACCAATGTCAAGTCAGCAGACATACCTTCCAGGCACGCAGCAGAATCAAACAACAAGACTACAAGGACTGCTCACCTAATGAATAGCAGGAGTGTTAAATGGATGTGCAGCAGACCCAGACCAACAACACAGCAAGGGCAGCAACAACATCAGCACCATCAACAGCAGCTCACTATTCAAATATCACAGACAAACAAGGAAGTAAGAAACAACAGGAGTGACAGAAACAAATGAAGTAGATATAGGGATCACAAAAGCCATAGAAGCAGCAAAAATTCCAGCAAGCAACTTAGTGGCATCTTCAACATCAGCAACAACAGAAGCAACATGAGATGCAATTGTTCATATAGTGCCAGAAGCAGCCATAAACTCAGCAAGAACAGCAGTAGTTCAACCAATCCAACTGCCAGCAGGAACAATAGCAAAGCAGATATTAAAGCATCAAGATTAACAGCCACCAGGATCCACTTTGTCACACATGAAGCAACAAACACACAGCACAAATTCCTCACACTGTCAGCCAACACCCTCAACATTCTCATTGCTCCCACGATCAACAACTCATTCATCAGCAAACAATACAAAGACAACTTTGGCAGCAGAGGCAACAATAACACAAGATCCGCAAGCAACTCAAGAGACAACAAGCAGCACAAGGATAACAACCTCGGAAGCAATAACTCATCCATCAGCAAGCAACACAAGCACAACTTTGGCAGCAGAGGCAACTACAACTTCATATCAACACAAAACACAGAAGAGACTACACCAACAATAGAAACCAACAACAACACAATATTCAGAAGCATTCCCAATGAAATAACAGAAGAAACAGCATCAACAAAATGCATCAGCAACAAATCCAACTGCAGCAACAGACTCTCAATCAGCAGCTTCAACAATAAATATTAGCAGCAACAGCAAGAAGATAAGGAAACAAGCCAGCAAACACACAAAGGACAAACAGAAAACAGAGACAAAAGGAAAAACAGCACTCAGAGAATCATCAGCACTTTGCACAAGCAGCAGATCACTGCCAACCAGACACACACCTGCAGCAAGCTCATTTTAGCAGAATCTCCCCAACAATGCCACAAAAAAGGGGGACAACTCTCATCCAAGCCTCAACACACACTCATAAGAGAACTACAAGTTTTTGACAAAAGATTCCACAATGGCACAAAAGGAAGAACCCTCACTCACTCAGTAGGACTAGAAACAACAGTATTTTGTACAGTCGACCTAGACTTACTTCTCATTGGTTTTGTACATATGACTATCTATCAATATTATAAGATAGATAGTCATTACATCAACTTAGGTCGGATATGCCCTACACACTTAGATGCATTACATCACCAAGTATGGAGGATCATATATCATCTAATCACTTACCATTTCCTTGGTACCTTTAGTACATATTTTACAAGGACTAGGTACATGTACTTTTTTGGGGAGGTAAGGTTTATGTCCCCCTCCGTCCCTGTATATTTTGCTAATTGCTAATCAATAAAATCATATTTATCAAAAAAAAAAAGTGGAACCAGGGTCAAATAATATAGAAGCATCCCTGTGGCATACTGAGACAATACCTGTGATTACTGTGTCTGAAGCAACGACATCTGGCCTGCCAAGAATAGCATAGAATCCAGCCTGACCGCCACCTGATCGGCCTCCCCCTCTAGGGCGACCTCTATCTGCTTGAGCCCCACCCCGAGCTGGCTGAGCGGGTGGTGAAGTAACTGGTGCGGAAGTCGCAGTCTGACTCCTTTGCAGAATTGGGCCTCCCGAAAAGTAGGGACAAAACTTCTTCACATGACCCAACTTTCCACTCGGAAAATGGTGGCAAATACTGAGGCTTCCCCCCAGAACTAGAATAACTACCATAGGAACCTGGTGCAGATGAACCCTGAACAGAAGGTGCACGAGATGTACTCTGAGCTGGGAGTGCACTGACAGATGACTGATCCGGTCGAGCACTGTATGAACCATGGCTAGCTGATGTACCACGATGAACTGGATGAGCCATCTGAGGGGGCCTATAAGGACGAGCCCTGCTATGGTGGAACTGACCCCTAGAGGGAACACCGCTAAAACAACCCGAACCACGAGGCCTCTTAGCCTCTCTCTATGCACGCTCCTGACTACGAACCAACTCTACCGCCGAGCAATATCAACCAACTCGTCGAACCTAGCACCTGATACACTCTCCCGAGTTATACGCAACTAATAGGTGAGGCCATCAATGAACCTCCTAATCCTCTCCTTTCTTGAGCATCCTCTGACTTAGTCCCACTGAATGATGGAGGTTAGAGCCTCCCAAATCTCTCTAGTCTCTTCTGCTCCTCATCACTGATAACAAATCTAGGCTTGAGCAACTACAACCGGCTGGGCTGGTAATACCTCCGATGTCTGAAGTCCCTACGCTACCTGCTCAGGAGTACGAGCAGTGAGAGTCTAAGTACCTCCCAAGGCCTGAGAAGTGGCTGGCGCAGTCTCAACAGAAACCACCTGAGCAAGGCTAGTGAAAACAGTCAATATCTGAGCCAAAGCCTCCCGAAGGCCTGGAATTACAATGGGCAGAGTTGGTGCCTAGCTGGCTCCACAAGCTCAACCACATCTAGAACGTGCTCCTGAATTGGAGCAACTGGTAGATCTACAGGTGCTGCTCTAGCTGCTGTTCGAGCTGCACCTTGGCCTCTACCGTGCCCTCGGTCTTTCGTGGCCCTAGCTGGTGGGACCGGTGGCCGTCCGCCTGATCAGGTAGCACGTGTTCTCACCATTTGTGAGAGAATAGAATAACAGAAGTTTAGCTCTCGAAATCAACAAATTCGCGCGAGAAGAATACAAGAATGTGAAGTTTTCGTAAGGGTTCGACAACCTCTCGAAGATAAGTACAAACGTCTCCTTATCGATCCGCAAGACTCTACTGAACCTGCTCATGACTCGTGAGACCTATGTAACCTAGGGCTCATACTAACTTGTCACGACCCAAAATCTCAAGTGTCGTGATGGCGCCTATCATGATACTAGGCAAGCCAACAACTCAGACATACAAAAATCTTGAAATTTAAATTATCAAAAATGAGCTTAAGTAAGTAAAGTCTCAAAAAACTGAATGAAATGTCACAACTCCGTACAGAATATCCCAAAACCCGAGTGTCAATGAGTACATAAGCATCTATACAAATACATAGTATGATACACTGTCTAAGAAAGTAAAACTGAATAAGGAAAGCTGAGGGATAGGGGAGGAGAGTCAAGGTCTGCGGAGGCCAAGGCAGCTACCTAGATAATCTCCGAACGGCTGAAAACTCTGAGAATCAGCAACCACCGTGTCCGGAAACACCTAGATCTGCACACAAAGTATAGGCCGTAGCGTGAGTACAACTAACTCAATAAGTAAAAAATCTAACCTTTGGACTGAAAGTAGTGACGAGCTCGAACATTACAGGCCATATACAGAATTAACAGTACGGAATTTTACGGAAAATATGACAGTAATATCTCAAAAATTCATAATCTGCAAGTAATGGTTGAAGAATTTAGACATGCTTCTAGGTTTAACAATTAAACTCAGAACAGATAAAATATGTCAAGTCTGGATGATATAAGGAATATGACATCTCAATATCTACATGCCAATATGCATATCGTATGTGATGCAACACAATGAAAGCCTCGCCTACTAACACTCTCGGAGTACTCAACCTATTTGTCCCAATTCTTGCGCATCACACTCAATTACTCAGCACTGTACAGGAAAGATCCAGTCCAGGGTAGATCCAGCCCAAATGCAAATAAATCCAGGGTAGATCCAATCCAAATGCAAATGAATCAATAACAACTGTGCTCACTGTGGGTGTGCAGACTCCGAAGGGGCAGATCCAACCCAAGCGCTATAATAAGTCAAATCCTGGCATGAATCAATAAAGCATGTTGCAGCGTGCAACCTGATCCCATAATGTCACTCACAAATAGGTCATCGGCCTCACTCAGTCATCAATCTTTCTAGTCTCTAGGGCTCACAACGCTCATGCTAAACAACCAAAATCAATGATACAAGATCTGGCAATATACAGCAACAGAGACTGAGATATGATATGCAATGAAGAATGCGAATGAGTACGTAACTACAATTAAGCAAATAACTCAACAACAAAGAACGACCACTGTGGGTCCCAATAATACCAGCACATAGCCTAAACATGATTTCTACCATAAATTACAACTCAAGTGCTCTAACACATATAGTACAGTAATAATATTAAGATAAGGTAGCTACATAGTTCCATGGAATCAACTTAATCACAATTTCTACGTTGCATGCCCACACGGCCATCACCTAGCATGTGCGTCACCTCAACACCAATCAAATAAGACGTAATTCAGGGTTTCATACCCTCATAACTGAGTTTAGAAGTGCTACTTATATCAAATCGTGCAAATCTCTACTCTAACAAGCCCTTGCCTCGCGAAACGGCCTCCGAATGCCTTAAATCTCAAGAAACCCTTCGAAATCTCTCTCGAAAATGCCTTAGTCCGAGTTTGCAAAGTCCAAAATAATAAAAATCACGAAACACTCGAACGTAACATTCTGCCCAATGCTTTTGCTCCTGTGGGCCAAATCTCCGCACCTGCGAAATCGCTTTTTGCGATAAAAGTCCCACTTATGCAGAAGTTACTTAAGTCCACCGGGTCCGCACAGGCGAAAGCGCTTCTGTGAATCTTGATCCGCTTCTGCAAAGACAGTACATCCTTCCAATCTCCGCATCTGCAGAGCCTTGCTCGCACATGTGGGCTCGCATATGCGGCATTTCCCTCACACCTACGACCCATCAGTAGCCCAGTCAAACTCGCTTCTGCGCCACTCCAACTGCACTTGCAACCAATCCCCTCGCAGGTGCGATCACACTAAAAGGTCCACAACCTCAACAATGCTTCAAGTTCCATTTTTGATCCGTTAACCATCTGAAACCAACCCGAGGCCCCGAGACCTTTACCAAACATACCAACAAGTCCTAAAACATGACACGAACTTAGTCGAGGCCTCAAATCACATCAAAAACACGAATCGCACCTCAATTCAAACCTAACAAAAACTTAGAAATTCCAAATTCTACAATCGATGTCGAAACCTATCAAATCACGTCCGATTGACCTCAAATTTTGCATCCAAGTCATAAATGGCACAATGGACCTATTCCAACTCCCGGAACTAGAATCCAATTTCAGTAACCACAAAGTCAACTCTCGGCCAAACTTCTCAATTTTCAAAACTTCTAATTTTTCAACTTTCGCCATTTAAAGCATAAATCAACTACGAACCTCCAAATCACTATCCAGAAACACTCATAAGTCTGAAATCACCCAGGCTATCGGAACTATCAAAACTCCATTCCGGAGTCACTTACACATAAGTCTACATCCGGTTAACTCTTTCAACTTAAGCATCCAACCTTGAGATTAAGTGTCTCAACTCATTTCAAAATATTCTGGAACCGAACCAACTACCCTGGCAAGTCACATAACGGCAAATGAGCATTAAATAAACAGTAAATGACGAAACAGGATTACAACACTCAAAATTACCGGTCAGATCATTACACCCTCCGAAAAAAAGAAACAAACCCAAAATGAAAAAGAAAGTAAGAGAACTGGAGTAACAATTAATTCATAAACAGAACTTGTGAGTTGTAAAGGAGAGCCCCCTACCAACCCACCAAGAGAAAGAGAGAGACAATGAAGGAGAATATAAGAAATGGGAAAGAAGACCCCAATTTGTCTTTGGATTTTGCAAGTTGTAATAATCTGGACGGCCACTTCAAAACTGGCCATAGAAATTGCTTTGCTTGTCCCCGTTTGGCCTAAATTTTCACAAAATTAATAGCCTGCTTGGTCTAAGTTGTAAATTTTTGTTGATTTTGAAAAGTATTTTTTCTAAAAGTATTTTTTGAAAATTACTTTTTCGAGAGAAGCAGTTTGTGTTTGGTTAATCAATTTGAAAAATACTTTTGAGCAATAATTTATGTTTGGCCAAGCTTTTCAAAAAGTGCTTTTAAGTATCAAATTACGAATAAGCACATGAAGAGATTTACTTAATAGTTAATATTATATGAATAAATAAATAATCTCAAATCTTTATTATTATTAAAGATAATAATTAAAAAAAATTTATTTAAGTAAAACATGAAAATAAAATTTAAAAGTACTTTAATTCCTTCAAGATGATTTAAATATATAAAAAAAATTATTTAACAAATATGAAAACATTCATCTCAAAAGTCACCATATATTAGAAAGCTATCCTAAAAGTAAAAAGAAATACTTATAGAGAGTTCAATAATATAATCTCTAATTCAAGTATTAGGTTTAAAATGAGTAAGGTTATTTTGACATATACCATATTTTGCTAGGATATATTATTGGTAAGAAGAAAAGTCAAAACTGTTTCTGCTTCTACTTCTGCTTCTGTTTCTGGGGAGAAGCTATTTTTTTTTATGCTTCTCTAAAACTGTTTTTACTTCTTCCAAAAAAATTTGACCAAACAACTCAAGTTAAAAAAAAAAAAAAGTATTTTTTAAGGGTAAAAAAAAACTTTTGGAGTGGGGAAAAGCTGGGCCAAACAGGCTGTAAATTTCCTTAATAAATCTTTTTGCAGCAAATTGGTCCCTAAAGACTTTGAGATCAGTACTTGAGAACCTATCACGACTCTGACAAAAAGATTACTACTCTAGAACAATCTTAATTAGAAAAAATCAGATCAAAATCAGCTTTATTCACGTAATTAATAGAAAACATAAAATATTGTGAATGTAGTAGTGAGATGTTGAGGTTCTAACATGCATCAATTTACGAGTAGGATAAAGCCTAACTGCTATCGCCTAATCACTTGATAGAGGATGCCTACTTCCCTCAAAGTCCAAATGGCCAATGCATCTACTTGCATATATTCTCAGTGTCTTGGATTCTAATGCTGAAATACACTAATACATTTTGATGATTAAATAAGTGAAAATTACACCGTGCAAGTCTATCGTTGGTCCAGCCACAATTTGCCAACGATGCTTATACGTTTTTTTAAAATAATAAAAAATGATACTTTTTCGTGCAAGTTTGTGGCTTTATTAACGGACTCAACACTATACTCCAAGTTGCAATATGAAATTTCTCTAAGAAAATATTTGGTTGAAAAGGCCATATACTATATACTCCTAGTAGAGTAGGAAGGATTACACATGACACTCGTCAGAGAATGACATAGTTATTTTAATCTGGTTCTTATCCATAAATCTCTCCTTCTGATTAGATATACGAATAGACTCGTTTTAGTAGCAAGATATTTATATTACGAAACCATAAATAAATAAAATAAATAGAACTAAGTGACTAACTCTTGCAATATTTTGGTTTAGTAAAAGTCAAGGGATATTTCACGATCCTATCGCAATTGAGAAGAGGTCAGTTCATAAAATAGAAGTAGTGGTTTTCATGATTTAGTAGAAGAGACAATCAACACAAAGGATTATGCCGTCCGTTTATTTTTATTTGTCCATAATGAATTTGATATGTTCCTTAAAAAATGATAAATAAAGTATATATTTTGGCATAATTAATATTCATAATAAATGGAAGCACTTTAAAAGATTTTGAAAAATAATTTAAAAAATTAATAGTTAATAATAAAGGTAAACTTTAAAAACAAATTTAATTTTCTCTAGATTTACTAAAATTAATAAGCAAAAGCAAAAATGTGTTTTTAAGATAGTGGATAAGTAAATGAGAATGGAGGGAGTAAAAGAATGATACGATTTTGTTTCTTTTCCTCAAAAGAAGGGACCTTCAAATGAGAGCCTACCCCTTAGATTGATGTGTGCATTTTTGTCTAGTTGCCCATTAATGCTCCCAAATAGTACTCTAGCACAAAGGGCTTTAACATCATTATTACTATTGAATTTCCCCGGGGACAAAAGCACTTTTTGTTTTGATAGTGTCCACTTGCATGCTTTGCCTAGTAATTAAAGGTTTCTAACAAAAACTAACTTATTTGGTGATGCTTTAGGTCACTCTCGTACACTTGGTGTGGTTGAAAGGTCTTTTTTGTTCATCAATCGTGCTCAAACTATCATCACTTGATTATAATTAATAGGTGAAAAAGTTTGATATATTAAGAGGCCTTTCGATTTTTATATTAAAAATATTAATAGGTGAAAAAGTTTGCTTCCTTCAACTCTAATCTTTACGAGGCATTTTATATTAAAAATATGCCGTGATGATGAACACATTTACCTCACATTGTAGTCACGTCCAATGTTAAACCTTTTTATTTTTCTTCTGAACAAGGATTTGACATGGAACTCAATGGCAAATTTGAATACTTTTGCATAGCTTCCCGCAAGGCGAAACTAGGATTTTGAGTTTATGGATTAGAAATTCTTAATCTTTTTAAGTTATTGGGTTTTAAATTAATAATTTTTAATTTTTAATAAAAATTTTAAGATAATTACATAATTTAAATCAAAATTATTGAATTCGGCCAAACCCGTAGCCGCTCCTCTAGCTCCGACACTGCCAACATCCATGCACCCTATGCAGCCACGTTACTATCTTTAGGGAGGAAGATTGACCTTTCAAACTACGTATTCAATTCATCAATTGTATGGAGTTGGCTTCATTGATGTGTTCTGGATCAAAACGTCGAGGAGCGCACTATGGCTCTGCTTGACCATACCATCTCAACGATGGAGACGGTGTCCAGGGGATTCAAAGAAATACAAAAATTATACTATTTAAGATTTGAACTTGTGACGTAACGAACATTTTGAGCCACATCAACCATTTCACTAAAAGTTTTTCTTACGTTACAATTATTTTTTATGTATAGTAAAAATATTCGCCAAAACCAAAATTTGCTGGTCAAAAAATAAATATAATATGTATATTATATGTTATAATATGCATAATATATAAAACATATAGTATATATTTTATTCGTTATTATTTTTAGAAACGACTAAAAATATACATTTCTCAAGAATGTTTTTAGTTATAATCTATTGGCTGATGACATAATTTCTAACTTTGACATTGTTATTATAAATATAGATGGAATTAATAGTGTGCACTGTATATGGTCGAAATCGGGCTCGACTGTATACGGTCGAAATTGGGCTCGACTATTGCACAAAAGATCGGGCTCGGAACGCGAAGGGTTGAAGATCGACGCCGAGTTTCATCGAAGCAGAACACAAGGTCAGAATATCCGTCCTCGAGAATACCGAGCCCATGATTCGGACCGATCCTGACCCCGGACATGCTCGAGGGGAGATCGCTGAATCTAAATAACGGAAAGCCAGAATATCCGTAATGGGACGAGCATCGCGGCAGGAATCTCGGCATAAATCAGCAGGGCCGTTTAATTAGCAAATCAGGAGATTTTTTTACCTTATATAGAGTTGTACCTAACGCAGGATTCCCCTACTATATAAAGGGGGGTCTAATTATTTGTAAGCACACTTGGAATATCATCACGAAAGATAGCAATAGATTGATCTCTTTAGTTATTATTGTCTCATTATTCTATTCCCAACCTCGATAGCAACATATCTTGACCGAGGGCGGTCAACATACAAGGCTAACGCCACCCGACTTGTGTGGTTTGAATTTATTTTTATCGTTAATTCTATTTTCAATTTGATTTCTCATTTTTGTTTCAAACTAGATCATGTATCCTTAAAACCGCGTATAAATTCAATTGTTATCTAATTTTGAGGGTAAACAATTTGGCGCCCACCGTAGGGCCGAGGATAATAGTAGTTATTTGATACAAATCTCCATAACACACATTGCTTCACACTTGCTCTTTGAAGTGTCTTTGGATATAGGTTATAATACAAAAATGTCAAACTTTCAATCGGCACCTCTACATGTTGATTTCGAATCCGGTCTTCAAGGTGAAAATAACAATGTAGCACTCGGTAACGAGATCCCGAACGCAGATAAAATTGACGCTAATTCGCATGCTGTTGGTACGAACCTGCCTACCGACCCAGAAAATAGCATTCATAAAGGAGTCCAATCAGCAACTCGAAACACCCAAAACATTGAAGACAATGGGATCAACCTACGAGTGATCTTCGAAATGTTGCAGGCTCAATAGGCAGCGATAGCTCAGTTACAAAACCAAAGCCGAGCACCGAACAGGGATGAGCCCGACCCATCCGGAAAAATTGCCCGTAGGGACGAATCGGTCGTAGAAAGGTCGAATGAACATGAATCGGGGACTAACCTCGAGATTAAAAGGATGCTTGAGGAGCTGACAAAACGGTTAGAATCATTGGAGAAAAAGATCGAGGCCAACGACAAAAAAGGTGGAAACCTATAATACCAGGGTAGACCAAATCCTAGGAGCACATCTGGTATTAGAGAGCTTGGATTCCAGGAAGTTCATGCAAAAACCTTTCCCGCCAACCGCGGCTCGAAAGTCGATCCCCAAGAAATTCCATATGCCCGAAATACCCAAGTATAACGGAACGATCGATCCAAACGAACATGTAACCTCGTATACATGTGCTATCAAAGGGAATGACCTGGAGGACAAGGAGATCGAGTCTGTTCTGTTGAAAATTTTTAGGGAGACCCTGTCAAAGGGAGCTATGATATGGTATCACAATTTACCCCCTAATTATATTGACTCATTTGTTATGCTTGCAGATTCTTTCGTAAAGACGCACGCAGGTGCCATCAAGGTTGAGACCAGAAAATCGGGCCTTTTCAAAGTCAAACAAAAGGATAACGAGATGCTCGGAGAATTCGTGTCCCGATTTCAAATGGAGCGGATGGATCTGCTGCCGGTCGCTGATGATTGGGCTGTTCAAGATTTCACTCAAGAACTTAATATTCGGAGCTCGGTGGCAACACAACAACTAAAGCAGAACTTAATAGAATACCGGGCTATTACATGGGTTGACATACATAACCGGTATCAATCGAAAATCAGAGTCGAAGATGATCAGCTTGGGGCCCCTTTGGGGTCTATCTATCCCAATAGGACCCTCGACAGAGTCAAAAGAGATATCGATCGCGAACCAAGACCAAACAGGGATCAGTATCATCCATATAATGGGGATAGAAGAAGCAGTGGGACCGGGCGGAACTCCATAAGAAATGAAAGGAGGAATAACCGAGGCTAGAACAACCGGGGACTCATAACCAAAAACAGCTTCGATAGGTTCATCAAGCCTTAAAAAGCACCAAGGCCATGAATACGAACCTGGAGCTGTTAGATGAAAGGCGCGAAGCCGCCCTTGTTTGGTTGGATTCCCAAAAGCAACGAATCAAGTGGAATTATAACAGAAGGACCAACCTTCTATACTTCAACGATGGGGACATGGTACTAAGAAAGGTCATACCAAACACACGGAATCCGAACTAGGGAAAGCTAAGACCGAAATGGGAAGGATCTTATCATATCATCGAAATCACCGGAAAGGGATCTTATAGGCTCGGAACAATGAGCGGTGAACAACTAGAATATAACTCACTTGAAGCAATATTATTGCCAAGGTACGGCCCCTTTCTTTATTTTATTTACACTTTAAACTAACGCTTTCAGGTAGCAAACAAGCGACGATACAATGGTCTGAAAGCACGTGTTGCACTCTTTTACCCTTGGACCGGTTTTGTCCCAAATGGGTTTTACGGCAAGGTTCTTAACAAGGCAACAAGTAAATCGTGCTAACTTAGAATCGAACGCCGGTAACGAACCGGTGGTGATGATCATGACAACAACGCGAAGCTTACTTTCTTTCCCTCTGATATCGATTTTAGCATGGAAAGAGACTTCAGGATTAAAGGGTCTCGATTAATAGGATTCGATGAAAGGGCCAAACGGTCAAATGAACCGTGCTCACGTAGACTGATCGAACCCTGACACAAAACTTGTACATATACATGGCAGAATAAAGTGAAATCTCTTCTTTGCAAACGTCTTGTCCTTTAAAGCTTTTCCTTTACATTTCTCAAGGAATTCCCAACTTCCGATCCCCTAAAGGAAACGAGCCAGAGGGCCGCCTTAACCTGAGTTCGAATAATCACACTCTCACTCGGGGACTGCCGTCCGAAAAACAAGCCTGAGGGCCTCCTTAACCTGAGTTCAAATAATCACTCTCTCACTCGAGGACTACTGTTCGAAAAACGAACTCAAACTGTCCAAGTTATTAGATCGAGGGGACATAATACCTATTAGGCAGCCCCAAAACTTTAAAGGCTAAGGCCGTTTCGAGTTAACAACACTCGAGGGGACATAAGACCTATTAGGCAACCCCCGAACTTTAAAGGCTAAGGTCTTTCCGAGTTAACAGCACTCGAGGGGATATAAGACCTATTAGGCAACCCCCAACTTCAAAGGCTAAGGCCGTTCCGAGTAAACAGCGCTCGAGGGCACAAAGCTTATTTGGCAATGCCCGAATTAAAAGGCTAAGGATATTCCGTGTTAACGAAACCCGAAGGCACAAAGCTTATTTGGCAACGCCCAAATTAAAAGGATAAGGCCATTCCGGGTTAATGAAACCCGAGGGCACAAAGCTTATCTGGCAATGCCCGAATTAAATGGCTAAGGTCATTCGAGGTTAACGAAACCCGAGGGCGCGGAGCTTATTTGGCAAAGAGGCTAAGGCCATTCCGGGTTAACGAAACCCGAGGGCACAAAGCCTATTTGGCATTACCTGAACTATAGAGGTTATGGCCACATAAACACGGCTCGTAGACGTCTGAAAAACAACAAAGCATTGAAATTTTGCTAATCGATCTAATCGAGTTTTTGCTGGACTTGCGGATTTTGACCATCAGTCACTGAATCAAATTCGTATCACTTACGTCATGAGTCTATCGTCACTTATCAAAATGAGAATCAGAAGCTCGTGTAGTGAGAATCCGAGGCTCATATCATTTCTCGTCATCACTCTCCGAAAAACGAGGGGACTATCTATATACGGTTGAAATCGGGCTCGACTGTATATGGTTAAAATCGGGCTCGACTATTGCACGAAAGATCGAGCTCGGAACAAGAATGGTTGAAGATCGACCCCGAGTTTCATCAAAGCAGAACATGAGGTCAGAATATCCCTCCTCGAGAATACCGAGCACGTGATTCGAGACCGATCCTGACCCCGGAGATGCTCGAGGGGAGATCGCCGAACCTAAATAATGGAAAGCAAGAATATCCGTAATGGGACGAACATCGCGGCGAGAATCTCGGCATAAATCAGCAAGGTCGTTTAATTAGCAAATCAGAAGATTTTTTACCTTATATAGAGTTGTATCTAAAGCAGGATTCCCCTACTATATAAAGGGGGATCTAATTATTTGTAAGCACACTTGGAATATCATCACGAAAGATAGCAATAGATTGATCTCTTTAGTTATTATTGTCTCAATATTCTATTCCCAACCTCGATCGCAACATTTCTTGACCGAGGGCGGTCAACATACAAGGCTAACGCCACCCGGCTTGTGTGGTTTAAATTTATTTTATTGTTAATTCTATTTTCAATTTGATTCTCATTTTTGTATCAAACTAGATCACGTATTCTTAAAACCGCATATAAATTTAATTGTTATTCAATTTTGAAGGTAAACATGCACAAACTTTTTTCTAGTCATTACTTGTTCCTGATCTGTCTTATTAAACACTTCCCAATAAATTCCAGATATAGTATATTTTAGTTTTTAGAGCGCAGATGCCAGGGAAATATGCAAATCTCATCTCATTTTCAGTTCTGATTAAACTAAATAGGTGAATTCAAAAGACTTTATAGTCTGTTTGGCCAAGCTTCTAAAATCAGCTTATTTTGAGATGTGCTTTTCTCAAAAGTACTTTTTAAAAAAGTATTTCTGGCGATAAGCAGTTTGTGTTTGGCTAATTAATTTGAAAAGCACTTTTGAGCAGTAATTAGTGTTTGGCCAAACTTGTAAAAACTACTTCTAAATGTATTTTTCTCAAAAGTGCTTCTCAAAAAAGTACTTTTGGAGAGAATATTTTTTTATGCTTCTCAAAAAATGCTTCTACTTCTCCTCAAAAGTATTTTTTCCCTTTTAAAAATTTGACCAAACAACTTAATTTTTTTTGAAATAAATACTTTTGATCCAAAAAATGCTAGGCCAAATAGGTTATAATTGTGTAAAGATCCCTTCCTTTTTTAAGGAAGAACCTTGTCTATCACCTAGAGCCCCAAAAGTAGAACACGTAAAAGCTCCTTCCTAAATAAGAATCAAAGGGGAATGGAGGACTCATCATTTTGCTTCGAGTCATGTAGGTCAATTGATAGAATTAAGAGACTTAAAAGGAAAAAATGATTAAATCAGGTAAGATAATCCAAATGGTTATACGAACAGATACGGCGAGAATGATTTAAAATCTTTTGTAGTATTTGCAATCGGTTTAACAAACAAGGAAACAAAATATCTTTTACGAATTTCCATGCATTAACAGAGTACAATATGAAAAAAGTAATTTGTTTGATTCGAATTAAGATTTGTATTGGACTATTTTCCATAATTCATATTCCATTTTTTAGGTAGCATAGAGTCCTAGTTAAGTGACACATATGAGATTCTTGAGCCTAAACTTAAATTTATGATCTCAGTCAACAGATATATAAGATGACTGCAAATTGCAAGTTGTATATAATGTTTTTTCCAAGAAAATTTAAATGGGTAATATAATAATGCATCTTAACTGATTATATGGCCAGGTTCAGTTTAATCTCTTATCCATATAAACAAATAAATGTCTAATGTCTTGACGATGCAAGGAACAAGACCCATTGAGCAATGGCTTCTAAAGAAGAGGATAGCAGCAAGTCAACCAACCCAGCACTGGATCCGGATCTGGAAAACCCGGATCATCCGGGTTTGGAATTTGCCCAGTTCGCAGCAGGCTGCTTCTGGGGAGTGGAATTGGCATTCCAGAGGGTTGAAGGAGTTGTGAAGACGGAGGTAGGCTACTCTCAGGGTCATGTCCACGACCCAAATTACAAGCTCGTTTGCTCCGGAACCACCGACCATGCTGAGGTGATTCGGTTCCAGTTTGACCCGAATGTCTGCCCATATATCTATCTTCTTTCTCTCTTTTGGAGTCGCATCGACCCCACCACTCTAAATCGCCAGGTATCAAATTCCTTCATCTCAGTTATTTTTTTGTAGTCCTATTTTTGTTTTTTGTTTTACTTCCTCGAAAGTTTAGTTCCAATTATTTATGCTACCTGGTAATCATAATAAAATAATGTTACTGTGTTTTTACTACGAAGAGAATATACAATTTAGGTAACTTTGTCGCTCCGAATCTAATTTCACTATGTGCCTAGTTATTTAGTTCGACGTTATGCATTCATTTTGCTAACGTAGATAAGAAGTTAATTCATCATCATCATTCTTTTTGTAGGTCAAAACAAGTAAACTAATCCAATTTAGCTTCAAACTTTAGTTAAATACTTAAATTGACTCTTGATAAGTGAAATGTGTCGTCAAAATTGAAACGGAGGGAGTATTGTGTTTTGGGAAGCTTTTGTTGATTGAAAAAATAAGGAATAGTTAATAAAGTTAAGCAAAACTTTCTATTCTATACTGTAGAAACTGAGTCTTCAATTTTGTACAGAGCACCATTTAAGACTCCAGATTATACTCTTTCGTTGTCCATAAAGCTCTTTGAATAAGCAAAATGCATTACCTAACTTATCAACTTCATGTGACAAGAACATCTTAGGATTTCATTTGATTCTATTAACGACGTAAGGGAGGATTTTGCTGGGAAATTAGCAGAAACAAGTAATGATCATATATACAACAAACAACAAACCTAGTGAGTTCCCCCAAGTGTGGTTGGGGAGGATAGTTTGTGCGTAGACCTTACCCCTACCTTGGAGGGCAGAGAGGTTATTTTTTATGGACCCTCGGCTAAAGACAAGAGTAATCACATACAGTGATTAAAAATATTGTTAAGTTTCTTCCTTCTTCTTCCTCTGTTTTATATTTCCTTGCGGGATCAGATACAGTAAGGATTTCGTCATGGCAAACTTAAATACTGAACTCTCTTGATCATCTTAGGATCTATCACAAGGATGTTAATGCTGGTTTCGTTCTCTTCCTCTACTCACTTTTAATTGCCTTCACTTAATATTCTTTTATTCGTTTGAGTGTGCGTTTTTTGCCTCTAGCTAGAGTTTAACAGTCACAAAGAGCAATATATAGTTCTCATGATGATGGTTGTTGCTAGGGTAATGATGTGGGGAATCAATACCGCTCAGGAATATACTACTACAATGAGGCTCAGGCTCAACTAGCAAAGGAATCATTGGAAGCTAAGCAGAAGGAATTTAAGGATAAGAAGATTGTCACAGAAATTCTTCCTGCAAAGAGATTTTATAGAGCTGAAGAGTATCACCAACAATATTTAGAAAAGGGTGGTGGCAGAGGTGCCAAGCAGTCAGCTGCAAAGGGCTGCAATGACCCAATAAGGTGCTATGGTTGACATAAGTCTTTGTAGCACAAAGCACTTATGAACAAAATTGTTGGGCATCCGTCTTTGCTTATTTCTACTGTTAAATATGTCAATTGTATGTTTATGGTCTTGATTTTTCTTACAAGTACTTAGTCTTTTGAATGGAATAACTAGTAAAAATTATTGTCCTCTTGGTCTTTATATCTCCTTATCCAATGCCTTCACTTGTTGACGTCCTAAGTGAGGACGTTTGTGCTTGTAAACAATATCAAGTATAGTAGTACCGATCCTTTGGTTCTTTTGTTGGATTAAACAAGTATATGTCCCATTTTCCACATGCCAGACTCTTTATTTTGAAGAACGCGTATTGCAGGAAAGGAAATTGTTTATTAAATCATATTCCAATGCAGTTTACAGAACATTATAAAGTGACAGCATGAAACTAAATGCATCTTATGTTACACATTCTTATGAGTAGTTGCTATTACTTGCACAGAAACTAAAACAGACACTAAATGAGGTTGAGTGGCTATATTACTTAGAGTTCATCCTTAGGTGCTGTTGCAGAAGACCCTGTGGGGTTGCTTGATGAAGTCTTGATGGGGTAAGATGGTTGCATTGCTATACCACACAATCCCTCTTCAGCATCAATCTCGCGTTGCATCCTAATGTATCCTTTTTCTCCCCATTCAGGTCCCCACGAGTTCTTCACAATCCAGTATTTGGTTCCGTCAAGGGTTGTGCCATAGCCCACAATTGCCACACCATGGTCCAACTCAGTACCACAGTCTCCAGTGAATACGCCCTGCCATATTTACAGTTCATAAATGTTTATGACTAGGAAAAACTTTTTTTAACTTGAGATGAATGGTTTATCATTTACCTCAGAGTAGAACTGGAAGTCAGAACCTGAAGCTTGTATAGCTACAGAAACAGGCTGGTTGGCTACTGCTTTAAGTAGGGAACCCTCATCATTAGGAGGAACATCCTCATGTCCGTCAATTGATACCACAGGAGAATTCCTCTGCCAATTTCATAAAATTCATGCACGTGGATTAGAAACAAGACTGGTTTGATCTGACACCCTACAGATGCAACAGAATCTTACCTTTTGAATATCACATTCGCCACCTTCAGCCATGTATGGATAGTTCTCCTCAGTATTGATGCCTCCCTTCTTCTTAATGAACTCAAATGCCATGTCCATCAACCCTCCATTGCATCCTTGGTTTTGACTAGTGTCACAGTCGACAAGTTCTTGTTCTGATAAAGATACTAACTCATTTGTTTTGATTTGGTTTATCCCCTCTACTGCGACCACAGTTGAAAATGCCCAGCAACTCCCTATAACAGGCAAAAGGTCAGTTTCCATAAGCTACAATATTTTGAACATATATTGTTTACCCCTTTCTATGTCATTATGCTAGAGTAGTGTAAAACAACATAAGATTGACATGTTACTCCTTTCTTACCACATTTGCCTTGGTCTTTGACAGGAGTAACAGCACCCTTCTTCCTCCAGTCAACAGTGGGAGGGACACTATCCTCGTTAGCATACATGAAAGTTCCATTTGCTCGTGAAGCTCCTAGAAAAGTACGGTGGTGCTTAATCTTGGAACCAGCATAATGGTGTCTGAATTCATGGTTAGTCATGTCTGCAAACTTGTTCAGTTTCAACTTATAAGGCTTATCCTTCTTGTTGAAGTTGTGAACATAGTGTACATTAGCCTTGAACACATTGAACCTCTTGTCTTTCTCGTCAAGGCTCCTCGATACAGTGTGATGGCTTCTCCATCTCTCATACAACTCCCACAATTTTTCCTCAGTCTCTAACTCCTTTTCGTGGAAATCGAAACTCTCCCCAAGCCTAAGTACCAAAGCTAAAGCGAAAAGAAGAAGTAATAATTTCTTCATGTTTAAAACTTGACTCAAGATGGAATTAAGGGACTATGACAAGGCTTTTTATAGAAGAGCACTCAAGGAGATAGGCGGTACAAGTGATGATTATAAATGAAAGAAGTGATGGATTCCTTATGGGAATAAGCAACACTCAACAATAATAGAGGAAGAAGTCGAGATAGGGTAATAGAATTATGGAGATGAAGCAATGGGTATAACTACACAAGCAACGTATTTATTAAGTGTGGTTTTGGGTTTTACGGACTCGAAAAGCTTTTTAACAAATAAAGGAGAGAAATGCGAGTCTCAAATCTCAATTAGGCAGTGAGCAGTTATGAATAGCTTATGCTGTATGTTAGAAAAGGTGAAAAAGAGTTTGCAAGTTGAACAAGTTAACGTGTTGATATTAAAAGAGAATGACGAACGTTAGTTATATGGTTAGGGACTCGTCGATTTGTCGCAAGTTTGGAGAATAAGAATGTGTGGAACCATAACTGCTTTATGTGATAACTGAAATTAGTGAGATTTATTTTCTTTTTGGAAAAGTTCCTTTTTCTTGAAGGAAATATGTTAAGGTCGGCTAAAAAGAATTGTGTCTTTAATTAGCCCATGTGCCAGCTCGCTCTAACGCATTGTGCAACACTACGCCAACTTATAAGCAAATTTTTTCTTCTCATTTAACTAAACAATGTGGTTCTGTATGTAATAAGGAAAGAGAATACAAATAATAGTTGAAAATATAATTTAACAAATAATATAGTAATTAAAAGTTAAATTCGATTAATTCAATAAGATTAAACTCATGAAACACAAGAATTCGAATATTTCGACATATCAAAACAAAAGAGAATATATAACCTTGGTTGCCTTTGGGTCGATATTATTGGACATATGAAACTATGGAGAAAGTTCTCTTCATTACGTGTTGCTTTACCTACAAACTAGTATTTTTCTATGTTGCTTGGACTCTTCGAATATGTCTATAGGTAAGTGTATTTTTGGAGGATCCGACAGATGCGATAGCATTTTGAAGAGTCCACGTAACATAGGTATTTCTAATTCGCTACTGTTGTTTCATTGCGTTAATTATTTTACTTGGCTGTAACTATTCTTAATTATATTTCATAAATGATTAACTAGAACATGCAATGCAAGTGCATTTTCTACTAGTTTTACATCATGTAACAGAGGATTTGAGCCCTTTTAATTTGTTTTGGGCTATATCCACTAACTTTTCATATTTCGAAAAGGAAAAATAAGAGGGAAAAGATAGCACAAAAACTGGAGGTTGAAAGTGGCGAATGAGGGGTCACACTCACGTGGGTAGTTCGTCGAAACAGAGTAAACGAGGAAAACCTTTGCTTGCATTGCATGCCTATTGTTGCGTATAAAGTAGTACGCGGCTTAACATTGCCTTGGCTTAATTGGCTGCCAGTTTTAGGCAAATTTTTTAAGCAACGGCAGCCTGTAAACATGCATGTTACACCTCATCTATATATGTCTGTGTTGCTTCTCAAAAAGATACTAATAGCTTAAATAGTATAATGTCTGTTATTTTTCTGTCAGCTGTATGCACGGACAGTGTAAATATTTTTACACGATCAATAACACAATAGAGTTGGATAATAACGATATTTACAAAGTTACTGGATCATACTTATTACTAATGTATCTATAATCACGACTTAATTTATATAAATACTTTTCACTTGTCTCTAGATAGAATTTAAACTTTCGGTAATTGCCTATATTCTAAGCTTTCAAACATAATCAATCTGCCATGTTGCATCCTATCACTACTCAATCAACTGCGTGACAGCATCAAACATTAATTTAAGTGATTATGACTCATCTTTCTTCCTAATTAGTTGAAAGAAGCTTGTAACTTTGATGCTAAATGAGTCTTCAGCAATTTGATTCATACTCCTTTTAGAGAGACCCAACTCTTATGTTTTACATATCATAATGCACTTTTATTATGAACGATACTCTTCATTAATTGCCAAAATATTCAATTTTTAAGTAAGTTTAACATTTTTTTATGCTCTATTAGTTAATTTTGAGAAATATTACATATTTTAATAATTAGATTCTACCTGTATAGTTTCCTAACTATGAAATTAATTATTAGATAATTTTGGAATTAATTACGATAATACAACAAATGAGTTGGTTGAACTCAAATTGGGCGGATCAAAATGCCTAAATTATTAACCCATCCAAACATTACTTAGACTGAGATGGATTAAATTAAAATGTGCTAAATAATAGATCATAATCTAACCCCCAACTCTAACAAACTTTTTATTTGTTTGTTAATTTTCTTATAATTTATTTAATCACCAAACAAAACTAATAAAAGCGTTTTTACTTTTAAAAAAAAGTTTGAATAAGAATATTTTGACAAGTTCTTTTATGGTTCGATATGGAGTACATATTTAGGGGTGAAATTCAAAAATAGCTAGATTTACAAGTGGTAATTGAAAAATAGCCACATTTTCAAAAGTAATCAAAATTTAGCCACTTTTTATTTAAAGATAAATCTGCAAAAACACTGCTCAAAATCCGAAAAATATTCCAGCATAATATACTGTAAGTTCCAGCATAATATACTGGATATGCTGGAACTCCATATACAAGTGCTCCAATCTCCAGTATATTATGCTGGAACTTTTCGTGTGTTGGAGTTTCAGTATAATATGCTGAAAGTTCATACACAAGTGCACCAATCTTCAGTATATTATGCTGGAACTCTCCGTGTTACTGCAAAATAGTGGCTATTTTTCAATAACTTTGCAAATACTGGCTATTTTTCAATTACCAATCCGAAAACTGACTAGCCCGTGCTATTTTCACCATATTTAGCCCAAATCAGCCCAAACTTTTAGATGAATTGACTTGGGATGTGTCCAAATTGACCCACCCGCCCAATCATATTTGAATGGGCTAATTTTTTTCACGCCAACCACAAGCAACACTTTAAGCTTAACAGCCAAACTTCTGAGCACAAAATATACACATGAAAATTATCACCACGAAAGACCACCGTATTGTTCCTTGAATAATGAACATTTCACAATCAATATCTACTTTCCAATCAATATCAGTTGAAGATTTCTACTTTTTCAGCTTAGAAGCTTAATGTATTTACAATATCAGCCTTTTGGCATGATCTTCGGATGGAGGATACCCATTTATGGCTTCACAGTCAATATGATGTCTTAAATTGAGCTCTCACATCTAAAATCTACACTGACACACTCAAGATCCGGACTGAAAGCTGAATTACTGAGCAATCTATAACGGTTGAACAATCTTGTCGCTACTCGGAACACTAGAGCATTCCGAAATTTGAAGTGATACTATGACCAAATACATATGATTCCACTCTTATCCGAGGTAGCCAGAGGTTTACCAAGACCACTCCATGAACAACATAGAACAGGGGCTGTGTGTTCTTTCAAAGTGCTTACCATTCTAGCGTTTGATACTGACCAAATATGAACAGATCCATCAACAGAACCAGCAGCAACATAACTATCATCTGGACTGATACAGGATCGACTCCAATTAGATGCAACTCGGTTCTCATTCGCTCTGAAAGTGCCGCAAATTTCAAGGGTACGAATATCAAAGAGATTGTGCACGTTGTCTCTCCCGCTGGTTAATATTACGTTTCCACTTCGAGAGAGTGAAACTGATGTAACAGCCTGTGAATGTGCAGCAACTTCACTCAGAAGCTTCCCTGTCTGAATATCCCATAATCTAAGACTCCCATCGACATGACCGGAACAAATGGTCAGGCCATCCATGCTAAACGAAAGGCTGTTACAGTTACTGTGGAAGATAATAGTGTTAGTACAGTAACCCTTCTGCAGATCCCAAACTTTTATGGTGCGATCATATGCAGCACTCACCACATAGCGACTTGAAAATTTGCTCACATCTACAGCACAGACTTTCTCTATATGCCCAGTAAGAGTATGCCGTATCCTGCCTGAATTTGCATCCCACACATACAAGTTATTTGAACTACTTGCTGCTATGATGAATTTGTTATCATGTGTAATGGAAAGATCAAGGACAGAACCCAGAGAACCATAAAGACTGTTTCTTAATGATCCACTTGTAGTATCCCACATTTTAATGGCCCGGTCCTGCCCACCACTTATCAATTTACTGGAGTTATACTCAAAAAGAATCGTGGCACATCCACCATCATGGGCGGGGATTCTTTGCTTGCATATACTAGGAAGGGAAGACTCCGCATAAAAGTCTGCACCATCTTCACTTTGGCGGACCACACCATCTACTTGTTGACGAGCAAGTTTCTCTATACTGGTGGCCTTGACCTTATCCAGCATATCTTCATAGAGAGCATTAGCCTAGCACCACAAAAGGTGACAAATAAGTAAATGCAAGAGAACCTATCCATAGGTAAATCATTGTAAAACATACAAGAATCCAGACTGAAAACGTAGTTACCCCAACATACTATTCTATTACGAGAACTGGAAAAATGATCATCGGTACTTCCAACGGATTAGCCCAACTTGTCAAAGATTTGAGTTTTGTTCAGATTACAGGTCGATTTGCAGTAGAATAACTTGTTAACAGATGGAGCTCGCATCCTATTTTTGGCAGCGGAATAGTATGATTAAAAGTTAGCAGACTACTGCAAATCAGTTGCTAAGCCCTATTCGCAATAGAAATGCAAAGATACCATCTACCATTCCTTGAATAAATACATGTTGACCAACCAATAATAATTCTAGCTAGCAGTTTATTTCCAGATTTCAGAAAATTTACATGAAAAAATCATTATGAAATGTTAATTCTGGAGATACCCCAGAAATGAAATCCATCACCACCAGCCACTCCAGTATGAGTGAAAGTAAAATATTGAGCATGTGCTTTCTTTCAGAATATTCAGAAAACCACAAGAAATTACAATTTGAACGATCATAAAATATGATACTTCTTTATCCTAGGGTAGCTTCAGGTCGTTCATCTGTCCACATCCCAAAAGCAGTAGATTACACTAAAAAATAAGCTTCTAAAGTTAGTGGTAGTTCTTCATCATGAACTCTCAAAAAATAGAATGTGCCACATGGATGGAACCAAGGGGTGTGGCTAGCGGTCAATGAAGTGGTGAAAATGAGAGGAGACCAAAGTTCACCTCCTAGCAGAGATAAAAAACATTAGGTGACCTCTTCTCATCTACCTAAGCCTTGGCGGGCAGAATTACCCGATACCTGTGTTGGTGGGAGATAGCAGGTACCTGGTGGAGTACTCAGGTGCACACAAGCTATCCCCGATACCACCATTATAAAAAAAAACGTGCCACATGGATGGGCAACAAGAACAATAGTTGAAGGAAGTAAGCACAAGGTTGAGGGTTATATCAAGTGTAGGGAAATCTCCATGACGACAACCCTAACTTAATGAAGGTTTTTTTGAATTGGGGATACCATTAGTAAATAAAACGCAGTTTACTGCAACAAAAGCATGTATCTTAGCTCTCTTATAGTATCGAGGCCTGATGAACACTCATTTTATTATGAACAATCAGAGGTTAAAAAAAGAACCACAAATAGGAGAGCACACAAAGGATAAGCAATGGGAATTACTCAATACCTCGTTAAGGCGCTCCGCATCCTGCATCTTCTGCAGCATCCAGCGATCAACCAGCGTTTTATTTTCTGCCTCAGCATTGTTTGCTCTCAGAGTCATTGCTTCAAGTTGTGCTTTAAGGTCCTGGTGCTCACCCATAAGCAACTCCAAAGCTTTAGTCTTTTCAGAGAGAAGTTCAGTTAAACGAGAACATTCATCCCTGTAGCACACCCATCAAAGAAAGTAATAGAGCAGTTACATACCATCCGAGCATCCAAAGTAAACTTGCTGAGCTCATCTTATGAAATCCAAAGTAAACATTATTTGTTGAATTGACAAACTAAGATACATGTTATAATCTTAAACATGAAGGTTCATTCAGAAGCTTGAAACAGCATCAGCAATTGGTAACATGTCATATTACTAAACTTTCTAACCAATCCCTTGTGTGTTATTTTATTTCTGTCCCTTCTATTTTTCTTTTTACTTTTCATGTTTTTTTATGGGCAAAGATAAGAGTATAATTTACGATGCCAATGATTTAGGAGGATGAGAATAACACCTTGATTGGTTTAGCTCGTTCTGAAGGTCAGTAATGATACTTTCCTTCTCTTGAACTAAAGATTTTGATGCTCTAGATTCAGCTACTTCAACCACAAGCTGCTCCGACAGTCGTGCTTGAGCTTTGTAACATTGCTGAAGTTCCACTTCAAGGTTTTCAGCTTTCTCTTTCCACTCTGAACCCTAAAACCATAGGAACTACATAAGCACAAGAACCGTTTTTCAGCAATGTATAGCTAGAAGAGAAGTGCACGAGTGCGAAAAATTCCACATTCGATGGTTGTAAATATTTCTTTGTAGAAGCTGCAGTTGGTCAGTTTAACTTGCATCTCATTCCTTAAGCATGACATTAAGGGCGATAAGTAAATTCTACATCATGCATGGGAAGTGACTCATCACCTGGCAAAAACTTAAAAATATGAACTGTTAAAAGTCGAGACAAATATTAAATACATTACAGAACATTCTTAACGATTATGTTTTTCTTCAAAGTTAATGGAAGTCAAGAGAATCGACAAGAATAATAATTATGTTTTTCTTGAAAGTCAATGGAAGTCAAGAGAATCGACAAGAATACTAATTATGTTTTTCTTGAAAGTCAATGGAAGTCAAGAGAATCGACTAGAATGCTATGTAAAACATTTTTTGTTATCATGTCATACCAAATAGGGACACAAAAAATTAGAAAACTTTCCTTATTTGATTAGCTTAAAGCTCCTATATATGGAGTCCTCTTATATGTCATAAACAATCTATTCAACAACAGTTTTTCTATTTTCTTTTCTAGTTTCACATTGTACCAAGTTCTATCTTCTGGAGCTGAGTCTCGTTAAGATGAAAGCCACGGTGAACCGCGCCCTGAATTCCTCCACTCACGGTGTTGAGGTTGTAAAATTAGCAGTCTATGCTAGTTCACATTTCAAGTTAATGGCTAACTTTTGCCGAACCAACATCATATTATCGTCTTACATCTAGTTAGCACTATGAATTGAACAAAGATCTGGTAATGCTGATAGTACGGTAGTCTTTGTCAGTGGTCCTGATAAGCTGCCAGCATGCGTGATCTCAAATTCAGTCAATTCTCATGGATGCACAATTGCGCCATGGCCCAGGGAGTCTTGCGCAAAGTCAGTTTGTCTCATGACAGGATTAAATTTCATTTTGCTCCATATCCGACTTGAGCTTGAGGGAACATATTAAATTCAAAAGAACCTTTAACGACGTCACAATTCACATACAACTTATTTTATTAGTATCATAATAATTAAGAATCCCAAGAATACGGAAAGTTCCTTATTTTATTAGCTCAAACTCATATACAAAGAGCACTTTTGTATGTTGTTAATCATTCAATTCAAACGAGAGGTTTTCTACCTCCTTTGTTCTTTATGCAAAAATATTAATGGTCACTAAGCTTTCATTTTTCTTATTTGTTTAACTTCTATCTTGCTTGCTTTATTGTCTAAAGGAGCTGGAGGAGGTGGTAGCCCATAACTGAGTGGGAACAAGGTCCATCTGCTTGTAACTTGGAATACTTGATTGTTTAAGCTCAAGCTTAGGAAATAGTGTGTAGATGAATCATGTTTGTTTCAAACAGTAAGATCGATACAAGATCACATAAAAGAATAGACAAAAGATACATCTAAGTTGAAAATTTTAGAAGTCCGCCATGATCCCAGTCAGACATAAAACCAGGGAAATCAACTAATGTACAGGCCTAATTATGAGCCGTAAACAAAAAATTCAATGAAATTCTACCGAGATGGAATGCACCTGTAATTTTCCTGTCAAACATACAAAACATAAATGAAAATGCCAAATTGGAATACGTCCAAGATACTCTATTTCGGACAACTCATTTACTGATTCTAAATGTAGAAAAGTATATAATCATCAACATCCATACAATCTCTTTGTTCAATAAAAACAAAAGGCTTTGCTGTAAATCATTACTTTTGACAAAATTGTGAAACTTAGTGCAGTACATATGATCATTACTCAATAAAGTCATCACTCATCAAGCGCAATCAAAACTTAAATCAACCAAATTACCAAAAAGGAAAATATAAACAGAAAAGAAAAAAGCAACTGGAGAATAGAGGGGGCAAGGACCTGCAAAACGAGAGGCCTCGTGAGGGCAAGGAAAGCAGGGGCATGAGCCCCTTCCTCCACTAAATGCCGCTTTCTTAGAGCCTTTAAAGCATCCCTAATTGCTCCAACAGCAACTTCTTCGTATGACCTAACACAAACAACAACAAAAAATCATCAGAATTCAACTGAGGTTACGGAAATCAGTTCTGCGTATTTCAAAAACTTCAAAGTTAATATTTTACAACTTACATATTTGATCAGTTGCTGAATCACACACTCTATCTGCAAATTCAGATTCAATTTTTTGTTCTTTTTTTCGCTTCGCTCTGAATTTGAGAAGAGGATGTTTTGCTGGGGAAGAAAGAGAAGATCGTTAGGGTCACAATAGGCAGCAGCTGACGTTGATCTTTTTGCTCACAAATCATGCCACGTCATCACGTCACTATCATCGCGAGTCGGATCGGATGCTCCGTTTTTATCCCTCTCTACCAAATTTGGGGGAAACTACAAAATTTTAAAATCGTACCCAATCCTCAAAGTTGTCCCCGATATTATACGTTTTATGGTTAATTTTACATTTCGATCCAATCCCACGTGATACATGATAAACTCAAAAAGGAAAAAGTGGAAAAGAATTATCCTCTTTGGTTGGAAAATTTAAAAAGTTCTCCCACTTAATTTGTTTGTTCTCTTTGACTTTTGTTTTACATGATTATTGAGAAATGTTGTAGTTGATTATGAGTTACTTTGTCGATAAAAAGCGAGATTATATTTGACTTTTTTAAAAAGAAATTAAATAATACTACCATTTTTACCTATAATAAGTAAAACTTTTTGTACTATTAAAATTTACTAAAACTTTCTATAGAAAAAAGATGACAACATTTGAAAAATCTTGAAAACGAGGCTCAACATGTTAAAACAAATGAAGCACTAGTAACTGTTTTGACTAGTATCAGAAAAGATCTTATATAACATTAGTAATGGACTAATGGTCAAACTACATAGAAGGGTGGACATAGGGTGGAATAGCCACTTTTTGCCTAATAGACCAATGAAAATTTTTTATACTAATGTTTATATCAAAATTTATCATTTACATATACTTTTATTACCTAATCATAGTTAATTGTTATGTTTCTCATCTTATTTCTATTACCTCTTAATTATGTTAAGCTTATATGATTTGGTGTAAACACTGAATATGAATAAATTATTTTATCAAATAAGAATATGACATGCTGAGCTTAAAATGGAGAAACTTGGTCATTGAGAATTCATATAGTTAGCCTCAACTTATTTGAGATTGAAGCGCAGTTATCATTGTTTAAATAAGAATGTGCCAATTCAAAATTAACGTCTTACCACTATAGTTCCCGAAAAGCAATTCATTGTGGTGAATACTTTGCAGACGATATTTTTCTTTCTTCCCATTACGTCCATATTTTTTACTTCCACCACAAGATATGATTCATGGTAGGGTATAACACTTGCATTCAAGATACAAGAAAAATAAGTTGTCATTGCTATAAAGGTGTTCTAATATTTAAAGTAGGCAATCGTATCATAATAAGATAATCCATTTGCTCCTATAAATAGAAAACTAAATGCTGCAGTAAATGGATAGTTGTCCTACTGTCTATACTGATATAGCAATAAACCCAACCTGAGGTTTAATTTGTTCAGAGAAAGTTTTCTATGTAATCCCAAATTCCCAATGCCTTTAACACGCCTAATTGTTACTACATTTAACACAAAGAAACAGCACATTTTAACAGATTGTCGCACAAAAGCTCAGCAGAAGAACATTGTGTCCCTGATATTTTTGTGTAACTTTGGCAGTTGAGGCCCCTCACTCTTCATAATTTCTAACATCTGCGCCGCTGCCAAACGAGCATAACGAATCGGAGCCACTGCAAAGATCAAAGGATGACAACTTAGCTGGCGAATTATTTCCTATTATTGGTTCTGCATAACATCCTAGTTATTCCGAATCAAGAGAAAAAATAAAAGTAACAATCCATTTTACTCGGGTCATTGCATTGTTAACTAGTCCTTACCTTCATATATAGCACTGGTGCATCTCTGAGACCTAAAGTGTTGGGCAAAACTGAAAAGATCAGAGTAGTTCAAACAATGGATAAAACTTAGGCATAAGCACTATGAACTTACACGTAGCATAAACAATGGACTAGTTCTTGTGCATCATCCGAGGAGAAGCCAATCTCATCCAGCAAAACAAAGTAGTGAATCAGCCTGCTAGTCCCCTGAAATTCACATTGTGTTTTCTACATTATATAGTGAATACAGAATGCTAGTGCCAGCACAAAGTTATATCAAACCTTACTGAACATTCTATGTAAGTGACAAACCGTTGCTTCAGATTTTTCATTAGAAAAACGTTAATTTTCTAGTAAAATACTCACAACTCTTGCCGCATGTGCACACATGTAGAAGTTGTTGTTATACAGCGGGTGACAAATTTTAGTATCGACGACTGTGCCTGCCATTAGAAAAGTATTCAAATGTATTTATATTATGCTGGTGTTTTCACTAATACTTATAGTAGTAGGGATTTGAAAGCTCACCAGGAGGAATATTTTCACTGGAATCAGATTGGAACAACTTCGTGTGGTGTCTTCTTTGTGCAATAATTAGAGTGAACTTTGGAGACCAAGTCTCATCCAGGAACTTACAGGCCTATAGTGGTCCATAAAGTGAAATAAGAATCGCGAGCAGCATGGCAGAATCTAAAAATGCCGTGATCATAAGGGATATAACAGTACAAACCTTAATAATTTCCTCCATTTCGTTAATACTTTGCCTGAATTGACTTTCACATATACCTTGTCTGAAATATTTTGCATTAGCAAAAACTTTTACAAGTCTATACATAGGCAAATAAGAAGGCAATCTCAAGACAATAATCATTCTGATAATGAGGGAGAGAATAATAGTATTATCACTAAAATGCTTTACATCAGCAACAGGGAAATGGTATAATCAGCAATGAAGAAATAGTTGGAAATGCGGATGATAATTTTAAAGTCGGGATGTAGAGGACATCAATTAAAGATTTTGGACCTGAATATAATAATCTGCGCAGGCTTCCTCTTCTCTGAGCTTGCATAAAAATCCATCAGCAGCTCCCTAGTAAAAACAAAAGTATTTAGCCTAATATGCTTTAACGACCTATACCAAACTCCTCATAAGAGTCTCAACTTCATCATTATTCATGTCCTATATGCTTTTAAGTCCAAGCAAACGAAAAATGAGATGAAGGGTTCTTGAAGGTATAGGAAGGAATCGTACCTGATTATGCCCGTGTCCTCCCCTTCTGAAACTGGTTTAAAGAGTGAATGTATAGTTTCAGTTTTAGGTGGTTGGATATGAATAGATGCAGTATAACAAGAAATCATGGGCCACTGTCTAGAACCGACCACCTAATGCACAAAAATAGGGAGATTACTATCAAATTACAGCAAGCTTTACTGTGCAAAAATATTCAGCCATAGAAGTTATAAAATGAAGGATGGCTACTTGCGGAATGTTACAAGAATAGGACTTACTGCAGCAACGGAGGGTAAATCTGACTGTGCAGAAGCAGCATGTCTAACATCCATGCCTAAGATCAATGTAGGAACTTTAGAAACCAAGGGTATGGTCTGTGAAACTTCAGCTGATAGCATAAAATTTATACCACCAAGCTGCAGGAAATCCACAAATTAGAATAATTAAAGCAGTAAAAAAAAAGATGCAAATCATGGAACAGTGTCCAAGCATGTGTGATGTGTCCCATACTCTTGTATTCATTTTTAAGATAACATTAGCAAGATAAGCTTCGTCAACTCTGTTCATTGCAATGCATTGGTTTCGTATTCCAAAGTCCATAAGGCACTTTTTCTTCCACGGACCTAAGACAGTCAAAACAGTAAATTGAGTCATTCAAGCAACCAATAAAGTAAAAATTGTAGATCTGACTGGATACATTTCTACAACCATATAAACCAGAAAACTTTGTAGGAAGAAAGCAAAGAACGAATCGAGGAGGATCCTTGCGGAATTTTGAAATTATTTGTTCAAACATCACGTCCACTCGAACAGAGCCTGGTTTCTTTTTATGCTTAGGATTCTCTTCAAAAACAAATGCTGGGGGACGAATGTGCTGCAACAAAGACAAATTTATATGCTATTCAGTGAATAACTAGAAAGCTTTGCATGTGTCAAATGTCTTGTAGAAGTCATTCATATCACCATTCCCTTCATTGCACCCAATTTCGCCAGCTCAGTGTATGAAGAATGAACGTCAAAGCCAGTTGAGAAGTTCACCACAACCCAGAATTCAATTCCTTTTGGCTCTGCAAACTTCTGCATGAGAGGTTAATGACATCCTCCTCAATCAGAACATATAGATATTAGATAAAATAATGTGAATCACCTTGTCATTAAAATTCCAGCGAGACCTTTTAGGAACAAGATCTACCTTGTTTCCTACCCCTAACTGAAATTGAAGCAACTTGGAAGTATGAGCCATCTGATGTCAAGTTATAAACATAATAATAATTTTAAAAAAAATGAATTTAGCTATTAAATTAAGATCCTACCAGCGGTGGAGATAAAATACGTCCTCCTACTTGAGTAAATGATTTATTAATTGAGATCCCACAAGCTCGTAGCATGGGATCTGTGTCATAATCGTTGGTTTTAAGTTCCTATTAAAGCAGAAATAATTTTCAGCATTATGCCTCAAGTCTGAAAATATAGATTGTCAAAAGAGTAAAGGGGTGTGAAGCTACTTCATTAAGATTGTTGATGATTTCCATCGGTTTTTGGCTCAACTTCTTCAGTAGCAAGGATCGTTGGTGTATGGATAATTCCTCTTTGTGTCGTTGTAAGGAAACCAAAAAGCAGAGCTAATGCAATATTCAAGAAATTACATTAAGAACTGGGATAACAAGAAAAAACAGAAGCAAATAAAAACTACTACCTCAATAGGAATGAACTGGGGTTGACGCTGACTCCCCACATTGATGCATGGCAAGTTTGATGAATAACGGAGTTCTATTCCGTGTCTCTTAACAAAATAATCATAAACTGTCACCTCAACAGTCTGGACATTGTCTTTTTGATCACAGGATCCCTTAAGTCCCAGAAGAAACCTGTTTAATAAACAGCATAATGGAAGAGATACAAATTGCAGAAATTAAAGACGAGAACAAATAAAGGAGAAAATTTAGAAGCTGAAGGCTTACTTCTGCTCTTTGCACGGACTGTCACTAAGTCCAGTGATTTTGTGTTCTCGATTGGAGTGTGATAGCTTAATTCTGAGATTTTTTAAAATTTGCTTTGCCTGCAGTGCAAGAAACCAGAATTAAACACATAATTCAGCAAATCCTGGAGAGATGTTGAAAGCTGAGGTAACCTTAGTCCAGTCGATTTTGAAGGGATTATCCACATTTTGATTGGCCATTAGAAAGTTAACAAGTGGACCTGGCTGTATAATTGTTGTAGCAGATACATCTGTCCAAGTTAAGTCAGAAGCATCACTAAAACTACTAGAAATGGTTAGAAAGGAATACAAGGGAAAGTACATTAACTTACCAAGATTAAAAAATAATCCACCTTGAACAGATCTGAAACTCGAATAAAAACCTCGGCATCCAAGGATACCACCAGTCAAGTCCATGAAGTTCCTTATCTCGTCGGGGAAGTACGATTGGCATAGCAGAAGGCAATTCCTGTCGAGGACAAAAAAAGGGGGGAAATAAAAAGTCAAGATTCATTTGATGGCTAGAAATAGCTTGCTTTTGGTGGATTAGTATGCACCTCTTTGCATTAGAATGTTGCAAAATGGTGTCTAATGCTCTCAGAACTTCGTTATTTCCTGATTTTACTCCATTTGGTGCATCAACCATCGACTGAAAGGGGATGACGGAAACAAAAGTTATCTGTACTTTGAAAGTCTTGAATCCGGATATGATCTTCTGCCTCTTTTGATCAGCCTCACTGAAGTCTCCATTGCTGATAAGGTTGCCATCTGTCTTGCTCCTAAAGACAAAGCCAGCCATTCCAAGATGCAAAGGAAAAAAAAGATTTAGAGAGAAAAATGATGCTAGATGAAATATAATCCATTTGAGGATCGAATGAAATGTTTAAGCCTTTATATTACCTTTTCGATGTTGCAACATCAAGCACAACTGTGAACTCTAGCTTCTTTTTTGGTAGAGGACAAACGGTGAATAGGCTCTGTAGCCCATCAGTAGCAAATGTTTGCTCTCCTAACTCAGAGCTGTATATCTCCATCACTTTTCTAATCAAACTCCTTCGGGTGACAGGGTCCCCATTTTCGTAGTGGACATTAACCTTTCACCAGTTAAAAGAGCCATATTTTAGCTCTGCAAATTTCCATATACTAATCAAACCAAGATAAAAGGAACTTACACTATATGAAAATAGGTGGCTTGTACCACCTTGAAAGCATACTCTAAAATGATTTGTCTGCAGAAGTATCTTCTTTCCCTTGACCCCTGGACGAGGTCCGTTCATCTGGTTAGTATTTGGCCTTAATCTCTCGCTAAGTGATCCACAAACTTTCCCTCGTTCAACTTGCATGGGAACCACATTTGGGGGGATTTCCTGGGGAGGTGGTGGCAAATTTGGCAATAGCCATTTAGACGCCATTGACTGCTTCCTAAATTGTGTATAAAAAATTGACAAAAGTCACAACACAGACTGGAATGCGCTTAAGTGAATAGAGCTATATCATCTTATGAAAGCATAAAGCAAATGCACAAACTAAATGACGAACTAGACCGTGTAGAAGCATAATCCCATTACAAGTTTTAGATTATCGAGACAGCCACATTTCTTATTTTATCAGATAAAATAAATGGAAATACTCGAAAGAGGACTCATATTAGCTATGAGGACAACAATCTGCTCTTGTATCAAACTGGAGAAGGATATTACCTAGAGATGATCACAAGCTCTTTACGTAAAGATGAGAACAATAAGAAAATGGTGTTTCAAACACTTAATGGTTTGGAGAATGTTTTCTTCATTTATAGTCTAACATACACTTTAGTGAGAATATCAGAAACGTTAATCATGTTATAGTTATTGTGGCAAGAGAAGGTATTTACACATATGGTAAAATAGGAAGAACAGCTAGTAAAAAAGGGTAGAAGGTACAGAGCTTCATCCTTATCTGGATCGTGCCATGATTACTGATGTTCTTGCTCCTTTTCTAGTCAAGACGTACTGTAGAAATTCTGGGCAGTTCCACATGTTTAAAATATTTCCAAAAGTTAATGTATGATTTGAGACATTCTTGTGCTGAAGTGCTAATCCTTATTGCTGCAGGTTGAGTCGTGCAATATTCCAAAAAGCAGCAAGGAAAACCTCTTTTAGGTACTTGAAGCTTTCCCAGTCACTAAGTACCACCTCTGTCCAGTAAGGTGCCGGGATGCATGGTGTCTGCAAGGCTGCAACACCCTCCCCTCCCT
>MCJB01012905.1:0-37534 GCA_002018475.1 Nicotiana obtusifolia | reverse complement strand
GGGGGGGGGGGGGGGAGTTTAAACTTAATTAATGATAATATCTCTAGATATGAAACTTGACAACACGGATAACATAAGATAGCGTCAGTATAAGATCGAAGGTAATGCACATTTGATATTCAAAAAGGCATGAGCAATAATAGGAGAATCATTAGTAATAAATAGCAACAAATGACATTTAAGTAAATAGAGAGTACGATTCACCCAATAATGAATGAGATGGATGATTGTTCATTCTAACAATAAAGAGTGACAGACAAATCCTGGAACGTTTGAACTATACTCGGATATGATGGAAAAATGTTGAATAATGTCAGCATGAATATTGATGAAAAGGTAAAGTTTGTATCTTTGCTAGAGAGAGAAAATCTTCTTCTGAAGAGTGTTTTTTTTCTCCCGTCAATATTACATTCCTTATCCCCTTATCTCTTTTTCTATTTATATAAGACATGTCCCTAACAAACCCTAATAGTACAAGTGAAGAGAATATTTTGATGGAATATTCTCTTCAATGTCCTATTTCAAATACTAGTCGTTACAGTTCTTTATGCAATAGTCAACCTCGGTCATGGTTGACACCTCGGTCATGAACCTTGCTGCTTCCTGGTCGACCTCGATCGATTCTTTCCCTAAGGCCATATCACGCTAAACATCCTTAGAGCAGATTTTGGCTTATACATACTTCTCACTATTATAGTTGTAACTCAGGGGCGGCTGAACCAAAAGGTAACTAAAGCAATAGCTTGGGGCCCCAACTTTTTGGCGGCACCACTTTTTTTCTAAAGTTATATGTTATATATTATAAAATAAAAAATAATTCGTGCATATACTGTTGGAAGCGAAATTTTTGGAAGAAAGTAACTTTTTTCCTTTTATATGGGATCGTTGGTGTCTAATTTTGCCTAATTATATCCTACCACCTAACTTGGGCCCACATGACTATTCCTATATTTTTGTCTTTTTCATTGTCTCTTTCACTTATTATTACTCTCTTCTTATTAACTATTCCTATATTCCATTCCAGAAAACTTACCATTGTGTGCTCACAAAAGATCAAAGTTTATTTTTGGGTGTCTTCTTCAAAATTCAAGCATTGCAACAGTACAAAAGCAATCAATATTTTGAAGCAATGCAATACTATTTCGATACCGTTATATCAACTTATCAAATTCTTGAGCCAGGTTTTATTATTCTAACTTATATTTTTTCATTGAAAATTTGTCATTATTGATATTCTTACTTCCTAAGTATATATTCTTGTTTTAGTTATTATTAGATTTTATTCAATTTAAATATATCAACTAGAAAATATGAATCCGGTTATGCAAATAGAGGGAAAAGAAAAAAGAAAATGCGAAGAATTAATTAAATCCCAAAAGGGAGCCCTTAATAGATTTTTAACTAATAATAAAAATCTTGAATCATGGGAGGATGTTCTTCAAATGAACAAGTGACTGATAGAGTTGAGTCAGATGATAATAACATCCAAGAAGAAAATCTAGCAGAATTTACTACGAAATCTAACATAGTTCCAGAAAATCAGAAACTCTTAAATGATTTGAATAACTGCATCTCTAAAAATATACGATCCAAGTCAATGTAATATGGCAGGCACAAAGTTGAGAGATCTATTAGCTATATTATCAATTAAAAAGGAATTATTAAAATCGATTATAAGATAATAATTAATGATTTTGCATCTAAACGGGCTAGAAAAAGCAATTTTAAATTAAAATATATATGACAATCTTTCTTCTTTTTTTTTTTAAATTAGGGCATCTCTGTGAAGTTTGGCTTTAGACCTCCAATCTTGTTGAGCCGGTCCTGTTTTAACTCCCACACCTTCATAACCTTCCTATGATCTTCTTCCATGATCTCAAATGTTTAATATCATATTTAAACTAACCTTATTATAAGCCTCTATGTAACCCTATAAATAGAGGTATTTGGGATCATGTACTATACACTTGTTGAATACATGGATGAAATAAGAATCTCTCCTCTCTTTCTCTCTATATCTCTTGGGTTTCCTTGTTTTACCAAATTTAAAGTAACCTTATTTTCTAACATGTTATCAGCACGAGTCTCTAACCAATTGAATTTGATCTCTTCCTTCTTCAAAAATTTATGTATAGGAAATTGAAGAGACGGTATCATCATAAATTAAAGATGCAAATAGATGGGAACTCAAGCAGTATATTTGATATCACAACATTTGTTGGTATAACTTAAAGGTAACATTAGCATAGCTTACAACTTTTGGTGACGCATAACCTTTATGCTATATTTCACTATGTTTCCAAGAAGATATGGTTTGTGCAATTTTGGTTTATGCAATTTGTGCTTTATGGATTTATATATCCACAAATATGTTCCTGCCATCACATAAGATATGATATTAAAAAAAAAATACACGTCAAATAGTCTTGTGTAGAATGGTTCTTAAATTAGAAACTTCCTATGATCAGTAATTAAAAAAGTTGAGAAGTTATGACTTTGGATACATATTGAGCTATATTTATAATGAATAGTAGGTAGTGCTTGCATAAGAGATGCAATTCAATTGTAATTGTCATTTATCTCCTGGATTATATTTTTTTCTGAAAAGAAATAATAGTATCCATTCATATTAACAACAATGCATTTCTTTTTGGCATGATTGTAGTGGAGGTAAGTAACATTTCTTGGCAATTTTATCTATGTTCATCGGATCTGGATGTTACATCCCATATTTTCGTATGTGAGAGTACATCATAAGTTAATTGATGTAAGCTTAAAAATGAGATCGTCTTTGAAAGTACATAAAGTAAGTTAATCATATTGCCTTGGAGGATACAAATCTTTAAGATTATGGATAACAACTACCGAGAGGGTTGAAAGGCTTAGAAGCTAAGCAAATTGAAGAAAATAAGTTTCGTCGAATGTCAACAAGTTGGGAATGTTATAACATGTACTTTTGGGGTGATACTAGGGTTCTTAACGTGATAAGGAGGTTATGTTATGAATTATTTTAGTCGTGTGTTACATTTTAACGTCAAGTGAGTTTTGGAACAAAAGTTGGCAAAGGTCATCACAAGTTACATTCATAATATACTTAATATCAGGTCCAATATAGAAGGGCTTTCTCCTAATATACTTGGAATTACAGAATGATCCACATATCAAATTGAATATCTATGAGTCTAGTTTCTAATGCATTAAACCCGTTCGTCGATACGACATCGGAGTAGATAGATATTTGCAGTTTTGCGAGACTGCATAGGTGACAAGTAGGTGAGTCACTAAAGCTTTTTGAGCAATACCTTTCATGTGTTATATGACGTCTTTTTGGGACATATTATATACCAAATTTAATGTATTGGAATGTAGTTTCCAACAATTTTAATCGTTCATTCATACGACATACGGATAAAAAGATATAAGCGTTGGAAGAAGGGCCAATGCTAGGGTGCCAAGTAGCACCTTTTTGACTTTTCAACAAAATGGATATTTATATCCCTTATGTCGTCTCTTTCTTTATTTTCCAGAAACCATGACCAAATAAGACCCATAAAATTACCCTTAAGCTCTCTACAAGGGTTTCAAAGAAGATTAACATCCCGTACGAAATCAAAAAGTGATAACATTAGAACGATCTCTACGACATAAGTATCGCTATATCGCCTCTCTTTTTCTTTGTAGTTTGAGTTTTTGAAGGTATTTAATATTTAAGAAAATTTCTATTTTTTTGTATTTAAGATTTTAAATATCAAGGAAGGTTGATAAATTCATTTCCTAATAGTTAAAACTCACTGGACGGTGTTCGGAAGCTGCGAGTTCGAGTTATTCGACTTGTAGTGGACTGTTTTGTGGGTTATTTCGTATTGTTTTTACTGACTATTTTGCTACTGTTTAATGGATTTTTTGAGGAGAAATAGTATGGAGAAACACCACATAATGGAAAAATAGTGGATTACTCATTCTTTGTAACATTTTCGGAGTGTTTGACACTACTATAGTTGTCATTTTGGGTATGAAGTGATTGGGGTATGTTGGGCTGTTGTAAGCTTAATATAATATGGATTCAAACTTGAATCCACTATAGGAGTTAATTATATTGTGTTCTTGCATGTGCTTAAGGTTATCTTGATGTTGATTAAGTTAAATGGATGGGCTATACATGAACTGGTGAATAAAGTTGCTAATTGAGGATAGTTGGAGTTGTCGATTGTTTTTTTTATTATAAATATAAGGTATAAGGATGGAATCATTGATGAATGACTTCACTATCATGGTAATGATACTGTTAAGTTAAATTAAGAAGTCTATAAGGGGTGATATGGGGTATACAGGTTTCAATCGAAGCTTGCCGCTCGTCGTGAAGTAGTTGTGACTTGTTGTTGTTATATGGTGTCTTGTTATTGATAGTTATGTATTGCTGGATTGCTCTAGTCATTGTTGTTGGTATATGGTATTGGATGAGGCTCTTGTTACAGGGGAGATGCTGCCCAAATTTACATAAGCGAGCTACTAGTTTAAGTTGCGGACTTAGCCTTTACTCAATACTAAATTGAATCTCTTTGTGCTATAGTAAATTGGGTTGAGTTGTTTGAAGAATTGCTTGGAAGCTATTTAGGACTCAATGGAGTTAAGGTATGTTAAGGCTATCCCTTCTTTTCTTTTGGCATGATCAATATGATACAAATGAAACGAGCAAATGCGGAATTTTCATAAAAATGAATATATTCATAGAAGTACTAGGGGTGCCTATGTTCTTGATTCCTCATGTGTCCTATTATTAGATCGTCTGTTCATGGGTCTCAAAAAATACATACGTTGATAAAGTTTATTTCGTGATATTAACCAAAGGCATATTGATCTTATGACATCCCGAGAGACATTATTGACTTATTTCTTATGCATTGCATTCATTTATACATGTACGTTGACCCATGACCAGATGGCGTAATATAAGCGTATATATATGTATGTGGGATATGAGGAAAGGTTATGGCGTTATACACGCACCACCATGTTACAACCCGTAAATTCGTACGCTAGATTTCGCCGTAAGATAGTCTACGTATAAGGGCCTAAGGACCGGAAAAGAGTTCAAAAAGTCAAGAAAAGAGCAAAAGGCTTCGCAAAGCTGGGTATACTATCGCAAAATCCACACGCGAGCCGCATTTCTCACACTGAAATCGCAGACCAGGACAGACTTCTGGACAAAGACCAGTGCCAGAAATGCGGTCATAAGTGCGATCGCATTTCTAAAATGCGAACCGCATATTGCACTTAATGCATCGCGTACTGAAACAGATTTCTGGGCAGAAATCTATGTTAGGAATGCGGTCAGTATGCGAACGCATACTCAAAATGCGAACCGCAAATCAGGCCTCCTATACCGCAGAATGAGACAGGTGTCTAGGCTGAGTTTCGCGCCCAAAATGCGAACCACATGTTGGTTCTGCGACGTGAATGCGGTCGCAGACCTGTAGGCGTCAGACACGTGTGTCACTTATTTACTGACCTATAAAAGGGGCTTAGACCAGCTAATTCGCCGTTTTTCTGAAACCCAAACCGAGTAGAATCCCTGCAACCCTTCCCAAAGAATCCTACACAAGCCCTAATTAGTTTTCCTCTCTTCCAAGTTCTAAATTGGGGAAGGAAATATGGAGATGGAAGAATAAAGGGAAAAACCCTAACTGATTTTCTTCCTTTTCAAGCCCTAATTGAGAGTGAAACCTAGAAGTTGAAGAACCTAGAAAGAGGGCTGAGTTATCCCACATGCAAGGTAAGTTACTACTCCCTTTCATGCATTCTTTCTCCTGGGAATTCTTGGAAACTCGTTTTATGCATATTGGAAGCCTTAGGTTTAAGTTAATCACTGATAATGGACTGGGTTGTGGTTGTTTTGGGTTGCTATTGGGTTGCATGCCTTACTACTATTGTTGTGGAGTTTTAGAGGAAGAAGGGTGTGGAGAAACACCATATAAATCTAGGGCTGTAGTTAGTTATAACTATGACGTTTAGAGGATAACGATAGAATCATTTCTTTCATTGTAGACTAAGGAAATTGTGACAGTGCGTAGCTTGAAATTGGCGCAAAGTATAAACCAGGTATGTGAGACCGTCCCTTTCTTTCTTTTACACGACTCTAATTGAATAAAATGCAATGAACGAGCCCCAAAGATACTCTATTCTTAGAAGCTAGGAGTGCTTATATTGTTTCCCCTCTTATGGAAGGATTGATGTGTTGTTATTTTCTTCGACCTTACGTCACCATGAAAGTATGATTCATATGAGTCCAGCATGCATTATCTATCTTATCCTATCGAGCCGCGCTATAGTCAGCTGGGTATGGCACCTATTTTGCAACTGTATGTATGTATATGTTTTATTCTATCGAGCTGCGCTATAATCGGCCGGGTATGGCACCATGGTGCAACCACTGATCAGTTGGGTATGATGATGATAAGGCCCACAGAGGCGTATGTACATGATGATGATAAGGCCCACAGAGGCGTATGTATATGATGAATGTAAAAAGGATATATATGTATATACATGTGCACATCAGGCATGTCATGATTTGTCGCCCTCAGAGGCATGCAGACGGTACAGGTTGTGTGTTTCTTATCCTGATGCATATTACTGTTCTTACATTATGTTTTCCTGTCTTACATACTCAGTACATTATTCGTACTGACGTCCTCTTTCTGTGGACGCTGCATGTCGTGCTGCAGGTCCAGGTAGACATACAGACGAGGCTCCTCTACCACAGTAGGCTGTCCAGTTAGCAGATATTGGCGAGATCCCTCCTTCGGACTTGCCATAGTCTTGGTATGCATTTGGTTATAGGCATTATGGGCATGTCGGGGCCTTGTTCCGACACAGGTTGTATTTCGTATGTTTCAGTAGAGGCTCATAGACTTACGTACAGTTGGAATTGCCTTGTCGGCAAATGTATCTTTTGTTATATAGTTTTTGTATGACGGCCGTGTCGGCCATGGTATATTATATATGTATGTTCACATTATTGTATGGTATTTCCACGGTTATGTATGAATATGTCATTATCGGAAGGTTTGAATGGATTATGATTGTCATTTGCCATTTATGCTAGCCTCGTCGGCCTTATAAGATAATAAGAAAGGTAAGATGAAAGGTACGCCGGCGCCCGGCGAGTAGTGTCCAGGTGCCAGTCGCGGCCCCCGGCGTGGATCGTGACACACCACCTGATCAGCTGGTCTACTTTGATGATTTCGCCCACAGAGGCTGAGAGGATATGATGGGATGTCTTTAGAGGCTTAATGATGTTATGTATGCATATACCTATGCATGATGTGACATTTATACGCATATGTATGACATTATAAATGTTTCACGATTCACAGAGCTATTCAGACTTACAGGTAGAGTTCTTTACTCCATATTTCTTTTATGTCTTTTATATACAGCTTTCATGCTTACATACTCGGTACTTTATTTGTACTGACGTCCCTTTTGCTTAGAGATGCTGCGTTTCAGGCCCGCAGGTCCCGATAGACAGCTTGAGAGTCCTACTAGTAGGCTATCAGCTCAGCGGAAGGTGTTAGTGCACTCTACTTGCTCCGGAGTTGCCTATTTGGCCAGTATGATTTGGACATGTATTGATTGGTATGGCGGGGCCCTATCCCGACCTTTATGACGTTTGTGTATTCTTAGAGACTTGTAGACATATGTCATGTATATAGATGATTGTATGGCCTTGTCGACATATGTTTTGAGTGTACAGATGATCATGTCAGCCTTATAGGGCGTATGTCACATGTATAAGTTTCTGTATCATGTTGGGTTATCCTATGTCTAGTATTCCCTTATGTTTTATTCTGGTTATCTCATGATGTCACTTCAGGCCCATTTACCCAAGATGGTATAATAAGAAAGATACGCTACGTTAGTGCTCGGTAAGGCAAGGCACCGGGTGCTCGTCGCGGTCCATCAGTTTGGGTCGTGACAAAAGTGGTATCAAAGCAGTTTTGTCCTAGGGAATCTACAAGTCGTGTCTGGTATAGTCTTGTTTATGGGTGTGTTGTGCACCACACTTGTAAGCAGGAGGCTACAGGGCATTTAGGACTGTCACTCTTTCTTCTTACTCTAGATCGTGTAGTAGAGCTCAGTTGTAAGAATTCAAACTCCTAAATTCTATTTTATTTGTAATACAACGATATTTACATCCAGAAAGACAGTTGGTAAGAGATTGAATATGGCTGTGAAAGAGTTGAGTAAGAAGAACTCGATTTTGCATCATGCTTATGATGAGTAAATGTAAGGTCTTCAGCAGATCATGTGTGTACTAAGACATGTAAGCTTCTTATCAAGAGTCGTAATGCATGAATATTTATCCACCTATATGGTAAAAAGCAACGAGAGAAGAGAGAAGGTAGATACAAGTTTCAACAAGTAAAAGAAGCAAGGTGAAGAAATATAAGCATTCTGAGTTACTTTCAACGTAACAGAGATATATACAATTGACCACACTCATCTCAGTTATGACCTATGGGAGCTAATAAATATAGTTTAAGAGATGGATAGGACATCAAGGTCCAGCTGCGGTTAGGGTACTCTAAAATTGTGGATGGATTGTTAGCGTTGGCTGACGTTTCCGAAGGATATTATAAATGTGGTAATAGTTCTCCTTGTGAGACGCCTAGGCGGTGCACTTTAGAATAGTACAGTCGAATATGAATACTATAATGTATAGAAAATTCAGAACATAGGCACTTGAATCCTAGAATGGATAAATATTTACTTTATTATGACTCCCGCCCCTAGGAAAAAAGAGAATGTAGGCGACCCGAAGAGCCAATGAGATGAAACAAGGGGAGCTAAAAGGGAAAGAATCTTTTGTTGAAGTTTTTAGAATAAAGTGATAGATAGAAATATTAGTGGGAGAATAGGAAGAGAGTAAATGAAGCATTATGAGTAAGATGTGATGAATGGATGATAACGATAAATCAAAATATGACAGGATTATAGATTCTATAGTCAAGTGAAGGAAAAGACAAGAGGTGACAGGCCTTGAGATAATAAAAGAGTATAAGCCATAAAGTCATGTCCCCATTTCGAGAAATAAGTTGGTGATGTGATTACTAGAAGGAAAAGTTAGACCCCCGGAGTAATAGAAATTAGTATGGGCTAGTGAATAAGATAAATTAAACATGAATTTGGGACAGAAGGATTTGATAATAGTCGACATCGTGAGAATTTCAGAGATTGTGTTCCGGCAATAATAGAATGGACAATAGAAGAATAACCTTTAAAGGTTATTTAGGAAGACGCTTCTCTAAAGCAAGCACTGTGAGCAGAGTTAAGCTTAAGGGACTAAGTGTGCCAGTTACACTAGGTGTCACCCTCGTGCGTAAAACAATTTCAGTTATCCTTGGTACAGAAGGGTTACCGCAAGATTAGTAAGATGTCAGTGAAGATGTGAAAAGACGCCAAAGATGATGAGGCGAAAGGAATAAGATCGCATTTATTCAGATCCTACGGATATGTTACGACTCTAGAACATTATGCAAGAAAGACAGGGGGAGAGGAAGTAAGGGTTCCTGCCCGGGATGTTATTGATAAATAAGTGCGAATAAACACTTGATACATAAGGAGCCAATACGAGAGGTAAGTTCAAACAAAGGACATATCCCAATGGATATTACGCGGAGTATAGATATGAGAATAGACAAACGAGTAGTTAGTAATTGATTCACGAAGAGTCTAGTTATGGCTAGACAAAAGGATACAGACAAATCAGCAGATTGTGCAAGATAAACATAGTGAAACCCAACATAGGGAATTCAGTCTCGCAAATATGATGGCATCATGATCCTTGAGAAATATACAAATAGGATTTGGGGTTGTTAAAGGTACCGTATAAGTGTTATGAAATTAAAAGACGGTGCCACTGAGAAGACAGTCAAAAATTTCAGTTTAGAAGCAATCCTACAAGCACAAAGGCGCAGAGGTAAGTAACTAAGGATAATTATAGGCAAGTAAGAACATCAAAACATATTTCGGGTATACGATGCAATAAGCTCGCAGCTTTATAGAAGTCAAAGGGTCTCCCTTAAGTACTACAAAGAAAGACTAGCTGGAAATAAGGAAGAAAGCTACAACTTAAGCATAGTGACATAAAGAAGAAATGGTCTTGTAACAACAGTCTCACTACAACATTGTATGTACTCCATAAGAAAGTGGCACCTATCGTGGCTAATGAAGGAAGAAGAAAAAATTCAAAGGTGATATTTGAGATCATATGAGTTACGGGAATTCCAGTATTCGTGGCAATGAGATAAGCCATATATTCATGCAAAAAGTGGCAGAACGACCAGGAAAAGTAATTTCTTATGTTTAAAGGCAACTGCGAAGGAACGAAAGGAAATCTATGGTGCTAGCAAGTTAAAGGAAGGTTGCGAGTAGTATGAATAGGTATGTGTAGGTCACAAGCTAAAGTATCGTAGAACGACAAGCGTTTAGGTAGATAGGAGTAAGGATAAGTAAAGATGAGTGAGAAGGTGACAAGAATAGGTAAGGCCTCGGGATTAAGCCTATCAAAATAAGAGAGCTGATGGTTACCATAAGTCATAGAAAGCTTAGTATAGCTTGAATCGACTCGGAGGAGTCTAAGACTAGGAACAATTGGAAGAGATGAAATGATGCCCTGGTAGTAGAATAAGGGTGTAATTGTGATAGATAAGAGGATGACGTTTAGGCCTTTGATTAAGTAATGATTTTGAGAAAAAAAGATTTCATGAATTGCACTGGATTAGAATCCATATGATGAATCGGGTTAGGATGCTATGAAATACGGTTGTTGAAGTATAGTATCATCCTTAGATGGATCAGGCAAATAACTTCAAATGTTCCCCGATGAGACGTGAGCCCTAGTGACAAGGTATTACGTAAGAGGTTTCAAGTTTTCAGTGGTAGATTATAGATCAATATTAAGGTGAACTGAAAATAGAGTATAGAGGTTCCAAAGTATGGGATGAGATTAGGCCGTCATTATTAAGATGAACGGTAATTAAGAAGCATTAAAAGATTTAGATTTATACATATATGATAAGTAGCGAGAAAGTAACCTTGAGTTGGATAGCAGACCTCGTTAACAATAAACCGAAGTAAGAGTTATGATATAGTACGGAGGAAAAAGGAGAGAAGAGTCGCATAGTCACTTACAAGGTCAGTGTCGTACATGATACATGATAGAGGTAGCAATAGTTACGAGATTGAAAGGATTTCGACCACAAGTCGTGGTGTGAGAAAGAGGCCTAAAAGGGGGAATACCCTGGCCTTTGAATTTATTCACAGAACAGTTACCTAGATAGAAAGGAAAGTATTAAAGTATTCATAAAAGCTATAGGTTATGACACTGATAGGCGCATCAGTCAATATTCGAGGACGAATGTTCCAAAGGGGGGGAATAATGTTACACCCCATATTTTCATACGTGAGAGTACATCATAAGTCAATTGATGTAAGCTCAGAAATGAGATAGTCTTTGAAAGTACATAAAGTAAGTTAACCATGTAGCCTTGGAGGTTATAAATCTTTAATATCATGGATAAAAGCTACCAAGAGGGTTGAAAGGCTTAGGAGCTAAGCAAATTGAAGAAAATAAGTTTCGTCGAATGTCGACAAGTTGAGAATGTTATAACATATACTTTTGAGGTGATACTGGTGATCTTAACGTGATAAGGAGTTTATGTTATGAGTTATTTTAGTCGTATGATAGTCGTGTGTTACATTTTGAAGTCAAGCGAGTTTTAGAACAAAAGTTGGCAAATGTCACAAGTTACATTCATAATGTGCTGAATATCGGGTCCAATGTAGCAGGCTTTTCTCCTAATATACTTGAAATTACAGGATGATCCACATGTAGAATTGAATGTCTACGAGTCAAGTTTCTAACTCATTAAACCGTTCGTCGATACGATATCGGGGTATAGAGATATTTGCGAGACTGCGCAGACTGCATAGGTGACAAGTAAGTGGATCACTAAAGCTTTTTGAGCAATACCATTAGTGTGCTATATGAGGTCTTTTTAAGGACATATTATATACTAAATTGAAGATCTTGGAATGTAGTTTCCAACGCTTTTAACCGTTCATTCATACGACATACGGATAAAAAGATATAAGCGTTGGAAGAAGGGCTAATGCTAGGGTGCCAAGTAGCACCTTTTTGACTTTTCAACAAAATGGATATTTATATCCCTTATGTCGTCTCTTTCTTTATTTTTCCAGAAACCACGATCAAATAAGATCCATAAACTTACCCTTAAGCTCTCTACAAGAGTTTCAAAGAAGATTAACATCCCGTACAAAATCAAGAAGCGGTAACATTTGAACGATCCCTACGATATAGGTATCGCTATATCTCTCTTTTCCTTTGTAGTTTGAGTCTTGGAAGGTATTTAATAGTTAAGAAAATACCTACTTTCTGTATTTAAGATTTTAAATATCAAGGAAGGTTGATAAATTCGTTTCCTAATAGTTAGAACTCACGGGACGTGATTGGAAGCCGTGAGTTCGAGTTATTCGACTTGTAGTGGACTGTTTTGTGGGCTGTTTCTTGTTGTTTTTGGGCTGTCTATTTTGCTACTTTTTAATAGAGTTTTGGAGGAGAAATAGCGTGGAGAAACACCACATAATAGAAAAATAGTGGATTAGTCGTTCTTTGTAATATTTTCGGGGTGTTTGACACTACTATAGTTGTCGTTTTGGGTATGAAGTGATTGGGGTGTGTTGGGCTGTTGTAAGCTTAATATAACATGGATTTCGGCTTGAATCCACTGTAGGAGGTAATTATATTATTTTCTTGCATGTGCTAACACTTGTGCCCGTTGAGATTTCCTTTTCGAGCATTTGATTGTCCATTGTGTGAGCTGCTGCCAATCCAGTGCTCCGAAGTACTGTATCTGCGGCCACTGAAATAGTTTGTTCCAGATATTCTTTGTGTATTCATACTTCATAAGCAAATGTTCTCTCGTTTCCTTTCGCATTCTGCAGAACACACATTGAGTGTCTACAGCAATCCCCACTTGCTTAGTCTATCATAGGTCAGCAGCCTTCCATGCAGCATTAGCCACATTGTGAATCTTGCTTTTGGTTGTGCTGCATTGCTGAACATTAAGCTCTTCCGTTCCACTCGACTATAGTCACCAAGAAAAGACAGGTAGATTTGTCTGATCAAACTCCTCTTGTGTGGTTGCTCAAAATGTCTATTTTTCAGTGCTTCTTTAGCCTCGATAACTTTCTTCACCATCTAGCAAGCTTGTTGTGGTATTGACATGTTAGTGATTTGCTGCCTTTTGATGTAATATGTATATATACATCGAATCCACAACTTGTCTTGCTTGTGTGCTAAGTCCCAGCAAGTCTTTGCTATTGCTGCTTTGTTCCAAAGTTTCAAGTTAGTGAGGTTAAATCCACTCCCAGCTTTGGGCATGCAGACTTTATCCCAAGCAACCAATACTTTTTTTGTACTTTCACTGACCCCCGACCATGCATAGGACCTACACAATCCTTCAATAAACTTAATCACTTTTGTTGGTATTACAAACAATTGTGCCCAGAAAGCTTGTATACAAAACAAAACACTAATTTCTCTTCTTCTTTTCTTATGGATAATGTTTTGGTAGTGAAGAACTATGAATGAGTTTACTGCTAAATTATTAAGATTCTTTAGGATCCTTGTCAATAGTATGGCGGAATTAAAATCAATATCCATGTAAAAGGATCTGCTTGAATGCTGATGCATATCCGGCATTTTTTATTTTCTCCTGTCATTCGATTTCTTTTCATATGTTTGAGATGCAATTTGAGCTCAAGACGCGATTAATAAAATTTTGATGTCTCGCGAGATTAAAAACAATATAGATGCACTTTATAAGATTACATTCTATTGATGTTTTTGTCCATTTTGACTTAAAGATCAACCTCTAGAGTTTTCACCATAAACAATTTACATTATAAGAATTTTCTGTTTCAGTATATTCAATAAACTCATTGCTCAAGTCAAATATGGAATAATAGTACTGGTTTCCACTCCAAAGTCTTAACAGACGATCATGTCTTTTTTTGTTTTTTCAATTGCGAGTCATGCCTTTCCTCTACTTACTTCAAAGTGGTTGACAATTGACGTGAGTCGCCTTACGGACAAGAAAGTTCTAAAGCAACCTTAATTTGCAAAGCCATAAACTAAAAACTTAGTGGCTTATATAATAAAATTTCATCTTTGTTTTGCCTTTAGTTTTAGTATAATTTGTTAACAGAAACATATATACCTGCCGACTCGCACACTAAAATCGAACGACGACATAAGCGGAATCAGAATTTAAATTTGGGTTCGAAATTATAATTCTTTTAAGTTATTTATTTTAAATTAATAAGTCGTACATATTCGATGGATATATTAAGACAAATACATGATTTGAACAAAAAATACTGAGTTCGGCCGGACCCGCATCCCGAACTCTACCTCCACCCTAACGACGAATGCATTTTTTTGAACAGATCTCATCAAATTCTTAGTACTTTGTCATAGAATCAGAAAAAAGTTTAATGGGATTAATTACTAATATATTAATGGAGCTTCATTATGAGACTAATTCCACAATTTCCGCAACACTCCACGTGCTCCACGAAACGCTTTTTCGTAGTCTTTCACTATTTTATTTCTCCAGCATATCTTCAACGGATGTCTCTCTAAGACGATCTTTGTTCTTTTTTCATCCATAATTTATTTAAAAGGCATTTCATGCTTAATTTTGAAGTGCCCATGAAACTTCCCTAGCCTGACTCTCACTCAAGGCTCCCTTCCTAGCTCTTTCACTCTTTTTTATTTTTCCTGCCATCTCTTTTTGTTTCCTTGGTTGTACTCGTGTTTGAAGAGAGAAGAGATGTGGCTAGTACAAATCACAAAATATCTCACGTTCACGTAGGATTGAAAAATGATCGCACCTCTAGGGATGTGAGGTAGACAGCTTAATCTAATGTAAGGATTAATGGATACTTCTATCGTTTTAAGATTCGAATCCGTAACTATAAATTATGCAGAGACAACTTTACTATTGCTCCAAGGTTCCCCTCCCAGCAGAGATGGCAAGTAATTTACATTTATTCTTACCTCCTCCATAGCGGTGGAACAAAACCTTTACTAAGCAAAATCAAAATACAAAATAATAAATATACGAAGTATCCAAGGGAATTCAAACTTAAAATAATATATACATTAAAGTTTTGTTTATTTAGAGAACGTATAGATGTCTGATAGGTAGATTACATAATTAAATGTGATAGACCGAGCCTAGACGACCAAATATAAGTAAATGAAAAATGCGGAGCTATAACGTAGCAGTACTCTATACTAGGTTTTACTTTTTCATTCCTTAGAAAATGTGAAAATTCTCATTGAACAACATTTGGACAAATCAAATAACATTAACATGACAGTTTGCTCCATCATAAAGTCACGATTAGAGGTCTGAAAAAAGATTATTATACACCAAATCAAGGGCCAGACGTCAAATTAATTCCTTTACCCTTTTGCATTGCATTTTTTATTCTGCCTACAGTTTGTCACAGCCTTCAAATACCCCCTCAAACCAAACCCTTCCAAACACTTATTCTCATTAATTTGTTGCTTCTCTGTTATCACTTCTCAGCAGCTAATTAATGGAGGTCCCAACATGGTTTTGCAATAATGGCCAATATTCATCAACTTATGATGATCAAGATTCAAATTCTGAAAAACAAAGCACTACTTCAACAACAACATATGAAGAAAGCAGCTCTTGCAATATTGACACCTTTGCTTCCCCAAAATCTTTCAAATCTCATTCTTGCATAGCCACTTTTAAGACCTTAACCCCACAAATTTCGCATCTAGCCATTCACAATAACATTTTATACGCTGCATCTCTCAACGAAATCACTGCCTTTGATTTAAAATCCAATGAACAAATCGACACATTCAGCCGGCAAACAACTTCATCTTTTGGAATAGTAAAATCAATTGCGTTTAGCAAAACAAGAATCTTCACAGCTCATCAAGATTGCAAAATTAGAGTTTGGCAACTCACACCCTCCTCCAAAAAACATCAACTCCTCTCAGCTCTTCCAACTTTAAAAGATCGGATCCGACGTGGCATTTCTCCTAAAAATTACGTCCAAATTAGACGTCATAAGCAAAAACTCTGGATAGAACATGCAGATACAGTTTCAGGATTAGCTGTTAATGAGGAGTTAATGTATTCAGTTTCATGGGATAAAAGCTTCAAAATTTGGAATATGTCGAACTTTTCTTGTTTAGAATCCGTTATAGGTCATGTTGATGCTATTAACGCCATTGTTGTTTCTCATGACGGCGTCGTTTACACAGCTTCGGCTGATGGGGAAATAAAAGTTTGGCAAAGAGAAAAAAAGAAACATATTTTGGTAGCTACATTGAAGAAACACAATTCTACAGTGAATGCATTGGCTTTGAATAAGGAAGGATCAGTTTTATTTTCAGGAGGATGTGATGAAAAAATATTAGTATGGGAAAGAGAGGAAAATTGTGCAGATTATATGTTGGCTACGTGGTCATTAAGAGGACATAAGGGTGCAATTTTGTGCTTGATTTATATTGATGATGTTTTAATTAGTGGATCATCTGATAAAAATGTGAGGATTTGGCAAACGAGTAGTAATAATACAGAATGTGGATATTTTTGCTCGATAGTTCTTGAAGGGCATTGTAAGCCAGTGAAGTCAGTTACAGCAGCTTGGGAAAGGGATGCTGATAATAATGGGGTTCTTTCTGTTTTAAGTGGAAGTTTGGATGGAGAAATTAGAGTTTGGGAGGTTATTGTTTCAACGTCACGTTAGAGTTAATAATATTCGTCCGATAATGGAGTAGAATATTGAAGCTACTTAATTTTTCATGTTAATTCATTGAATCACGGATATGATTTATCCTAGTACTAGTATTCTCACCTCATTGGTGTTTAATTATTATCGGGCGAATCCAAGATTTTAAATTGTTGGATTCGACCTGTTATGGTTCTTGATATTGATAGAACAATTGTAGTACTTCTGGAATTATAATTATAAAAGTATAATATTTATTGAAATTTAGTAATTTTAATCGATATATTTGTAACCCGTGTCGAAAATAATTAGTTCTGGTTGAACGCGCTTTAATTTGTTGTTCATAACATGCTGCCATTGTGGGGAACTCTAGAGATCTTCTTGAATATAATGAGAATATAAATTGACGTAATCTATGTATGGAGTAGTTTTTAAAGTTAGCTGCCGGAGGCGGGGGTATATGTTTACTTCTGAAAATCCAGAGCATATCTTTTCCGTTGCTATACATTTAATTAGGAAATGCGCTCCGGATTAATTTCTTAAGCATTCTTTGTGTAAAGGAAACTATACTTTGATTTGGTAGCACGAAAAACAAAGGAAGAAAAAGAAAAGAAACTATTAACAATATATTCAAAAAGCATCAGTCTTCCCCCACCAGAAAGTGTCGACAATAGTAGTTTGTGCAACATGTGCATTTTACAATATGAAACCATTGGAATTAATCATGCTCTTCCTATGTACTAGTACTAATTAAGGTACCATGTTTGGCGCAGAAACAGAGGCGGATTTAGAGTTTGAATTTTATGGGTTTCAATTTTTAAGATTTCAGTATTGAACCTATTATATTTTTAAAGTTACGAGTTCATTTTTACTATTTTTATAATTTTAACAAATTTTTATTTCACATTAAAAGTAATTGATTCAATTAAACCCGTAATTATCGCGCTACATACGCCCCTGCGCAGAAATTGGGGCCTTTTGTTAGCGACCGATATTTAAATATGGAGTATTGAGTAACATGGAATAACACCAAACCTTAAATTTAATTAATTGCATAAAAAGTGGTTTGGTTAGGGTTAATGTTGAAGCTTTCTTTGTGTTCATATTTGGAATAATCATATTTGCGTAAGTGCTTACGTATGGTCTCCCACGGGAAAATTAAGGGATTTATTAGGATTGAGTGGCCCTCACAGTAATATAAACTTTCGGGTTTTTTCGTTTCTTTTTCGTTTTTTACTTTGTTTTTAAAAAATAAAATAAAATTAAAGGCCACTAGGTTGTGTGTACCTCCTAGTGGCTATTTTTTATTAATAAAAGGATAAAAGTCTAACAAGACAAAATGTCTTAAATGGAAAAGTAGATAGAAATGAAAAGCTAAGCTAATTGAGCATTGAAAATATCTGCCATGTGATTCCAACTGATCGGCCATTTTGTGGTGGTTGTTGCCGGCGATGATTCCACCATTGAAAAGATCTCAGGTTTGTTGTTTGCACTCCCTTTTGATTTCCCCCATTTGTGGTTTGAATTTGTGTCCATCTGGGTTGTGTCAATCTGGGATGAATTTGCTCTGAATCTGCTCTGAAATTATGTGATTTTCTTTGATGTGTCTTCATTGGTTCCGATTCAGCAGCTCTTTGTTGTGTGTGTTTGTGTGTTGTAATCTTGTTTCCATTTTGCCTCTTGTTTTCTTGCGATTCACCTCTTTTATCTGCTCATGCGTGTAAAATTGTTGTTTCTTAGTTGAATATGTCTGTGTGTGCCTGTGCTTTGTTGTATTGTTGTTTGCATGTCTTTGCCTTTGTTTCTGATTTGCTTCTTTCTTTCTCGTCATCAAAATGTATTGTTTGTTCCTATTTTGTTGAAACTCATGAGACTTTCTAATGAAAGCCCCCTGCCTATAGTACCTGCACATAGAACAGCTATGTTAGTGAAAAAAGGGATCTCCATTCTCTCCTTCCTAGGAATTTGAGGATTTTGATCATTCCAATTCTTGTTTCTCCTTCTTCCCATCTCTGCTCCTTGCTTTCTGTTATCTCCCACATATGTCATCATCTTCTGCAGTTCCTTACTCTAAGATATTTTATATTACTCTTGTTACTGTTTATGAGCTTTCTTCCCCATGTCTCCATTTCTACAAAGCTATTAGTAGAGTACTCTCCTTTGTCCATAGCTAAATTTGCAAGGAAATCTGCAAGTTTGTTTCCTTCTCTGAATATGTGACTAATCATTACATTTCTTTCGCGCATGATCCTCCAAATTTCCTCCAATATATTGATGATTTGCCAAGGACTCTGCCACTTCCCCTCAGTTACATGTTACATCAACATAGAATCAGTTTCTACAATCATTTGTGGAATATGCATTTGTTCCATGTACTTTAGTACCTGCATAATAGCCTCTGCTTCAGCCTGAGTATTAGAGTAATTTCCATCCTTCATCTCATGAGATTGAGCATATATCAGATCCCCATATGTATTCCTGATACAAAAACTCCAGGAACTTCTACCTGGATTTCCTCTAGATGCCCCATCAGTATTGCATTTTACCCGTCCTGTATCCGGTGGCCTCCAGCATACTTGATATATCTTCAATTTAGGGGAGTAAGAATGCAGTGATTTTAATAACTCAAACCAGTTATATGGGGCATGCTTAAAGTTTCTCCTTCTTGTCTTCATGAATAGAATTACATTAGGCAAGATGTTGTACTTCAGTTTGTTAACAGACATCATCCCTCCATGCTGTAGAGTGTTTCTTCTCTTCCAAAGCTCCCATACTATAACTGCTGGTATAATCTGGTAAATCATCTTAATGTGTTGGCTCTCTGGTAATTCCCACCATGCTGTTATGATTTGTGTTAGCTGCATTCCAGAGATATTAATACCAACAGGTCCACAAAAGTATTTCCAGATCACCTGAGCTACATTAGAATTTAGGAACACATGAGCTATAGTTTCCTCTTGTGGACTTTGACAACAGCTACATCTAGATGCCAATTGGATGCCCCATTTCTTTAAAGTATCATCCAATGGTAATTTTGTTCTCATCTTTATGTGAGAAGGTTCAAGCACACTATAAAGCCTTCAAGTTTCAATTTTTCATTATTAAACTTTTCTAATTAGTGATCGGGTCGAAATTAAGGTGATAGGATCAATTAGATAGTTGATTCTTTATCAACTAAGATTGATGTGTTTATTTTGGAGTAACATTATCAACTGATTTATCTCTTTCTGATATATGATACTTTGGTAAGTAGATAAAGATCAAGAAATAACATAGTTTTTAGCCAATAATGCTTAATAATCTTCAAAATTCTAGGAAAACAATAGCGTGTAACGAGCATGCAGTTTGATGATATTAGTTTGTGGGATCAATTAGTAGTATGATGTTCCATAAGTAAGTAATCTTTGACCAGCTTACAATTAGCATTCCAAAATTAGATCATAAGTTAGCAAGTCATTTTGAAAAATTAGATTTAATTAATACAATGTAGTCATTCACATTTTCTAATGATATATGTAGCTGTTACCAAAAAATTCCTTTTGGATTAATTGATGACACCTTTACAGTTAAACATTATAATAACCTATCCACTGCTTGATACAATGTTAATAATTACTTTTAGCATAATATAACCCATGGTTAGCATCTCTAAGTTGAATGTCAGAAATAATTAAGGACTGAGATTGGACTATATAAATATGTTTGTCCAAATTACATGTCTGGTGAACTGACATATGTATATCTTTTTTCCTGATTGTTTATAAGAATCTGTTTACTTATTGTATTTCACGAAGATAAGAGCAATTCTAACATTTTGTCGTCTCTTCCCTTTTTGAATACAAAGACGCTAAGAGCAATAAGGATGATGCATTACATATATTCTTAATAAACAACCCTAAATTCGTTATCTTCTCGATACGGAAAAAAAATCCTGAGTATAACTGATTGATTATCAACAAATTAAGGATCAAGAACTTTTTCATCCACTATTATCCACAATAAACATGAAGGATCGCATGTATGGTAGGGAGATCAGTAGATTAAAGAATTTACTGGTTGACTGTAAATAAAATTGTTTAGTATATGTTCGTGGGATACATATAACTCCATTATAATGTTAAGACTAATTTTTGGGACGAAGGAAGAATTTTTTCAATTAAATGCAATCGTTCATTGCTAATGTGACTTACAGTTAACTGAGCCTTAACGCCGGTCACCTTGCTCCGTTAACTTTTTACACTTAAAAGGCAATAGGAACGTAATCTCTATGGATCTAATTTAACATAGAATAATTGCTTTGCATAAAAATAGAATTGCCCCCACGCAGGATCGAACTATGGACCTTCAGTTTACAAGACTGACGCTCTACCACTGAGCTATAGGGGCTTCTTGCTATTTGCACTTTTCTTTATTATATTTATCGCATTTACGGATTCTTTTTCTCTCTCTTTTCTGCTTCAGTAGTGTTGCGGGTTCATTGTTCATTTGAATGAGCGAGCATCCAATGGAGAAGGAGAACCCATTCGATCCCGTAATCATTCCTTCTTCTCTCTTCTCAAATTTTCACTTTCGATTTGAATCATGTAATACCTACATCAAACATTAAGTTTTTTCCACTAACGAAATTATTCAATCTGAAAACTTAGAACGGCTTTGTTTGGCTTTAAACAGGATTTGGTCCACGAAATTTTCAAGCTTGTGTGGAAAAGAAGAGCTGCAGGTTTGATTTCACCTTTTCGTCTGCAATAGACCTTTATTGTTTTTATCTTCGGCTATCTCATTATAATTGTTGCAGAGCGTGGGAAAAATGAAATATCTGAGAATATGGACAACGAGGTATATATAAATCGTTAGTCCTTTCCTTTTCACTTTGTTCCCTTGTTGTTTCCTGAAATCTTTATCATTTTAATTTTTATCTGGTGAAATTAGAGTAAAAGATCTGGCTTTAAGTACCTTCAATGTTTGGGAATTTTGTTGGAAGTATTATGTATATGGTTTAAGTGTATGCTGATGAGCTTGAAAGCATTGTGTAAATGTGTCTGTAGGTTGGGGCTAGCTCATCAAAGAGAACTCGGCCTACATTTGGTAAGAACTGGCCCAATAAATAGCTGAAATTTGTTTTCAGCTCAACTATACTACTATGTTGAAAATTAGCATGTCTTTCTAATGACTATGGAATCGTGGTTTTGAATTTGGATATTGATTCAATGGTCAAATATACTCTGCTAGGTTTTAGATTTTGTGAGCAAAATTGCTTTAGTTTATTTGTTTTGATATGTGTATATGCGTGTTACTTGATGAACTAGTTGCTGATACATACTTTGCGATGGTTTTTCTTTTTATAATATGTCATGTCGATCAAGGCACGACCTTTCTGAATATTTCGGAAATAAACCAATTAGAAAGCGAAAAAAATCAATTAGTTTATTTAGGAACATCTCTTTCAATGTAGCCATCGTGGAATTATAGATGCCCATTGTTTATCTGCTAGAAAAGGGATAAGACACGAGAAATATAGGGTTCAGGTGCTTTGTTATGACATTTTCACTACAGGAAGATTCACAAGTTTAAAAGTCAGTCATAAAAGTAAAATAATATACTTCTCTCTGTTTCTCTATTTTATTTTACCAGGATTGGCATCTTCATGATATATGAGATAGCATAACTCTAAGGAAAAGGGAAGGCAATGAAGTAGTTCGATTTCTGTTTTGTAACTTTATTTAGCCATTTTTCATTCCTCGTAATAGCTTAGGTGTATTAGAAGATTAAGTGGGTTGTGGGCCTTGTGGCAAGCAAGCTTTTCTGCATATTACCTCCTTGATAACAATGGCATGTCTAACCTTTAACACGAATTGCATTTAGTCCACCTTCAGTAACTGTTTCTTATGCTGGTATTTGCATTTCCTCGTGTGTGTTGGACCTCTGCTTTGTTATATATTAGCTAAAAAATGGAACATGTTCTTTGGACAATGAGTTTTCCTTCTCATTTTGTTCTTCTGTCTTTATGTTAAAAGCTAATGCAAATGCACTGAAGCTGAGCTCTGAACTTCTCCGAGTCTTCGTAGCAGGTTTGACCATTAATGAAGCAATATTATGTTATTTACTTGGCTGGACTTTCATGTGCATTCTTTTTATCTTGCCATCTGTTTCTTTGATATAGAAGCTATACAACGTGCTGCTACTATTGCTGAAGCGGAAGGCAGTATCAAAATTGAAGCAACTCATCTAGAAAGGATACTTCCTCAGTTACTTTTAGATTTTTAAGGTACTTGAGGAGATCTGGAATCATAAAGTTTTGTCTCTACGAGAATGCAGAAATGGGTATTCTCCTCTTGAAAATTGGATGCCGCTTTTCTTCTCTAAATATTCTAGAGGTGGGATGATTTCTTCTGTAGCTCTGGAGTAACTAGCAAATTTTGATAGTTTGTCTGTTTTTAGAATTTACGGTACTCCAGGTGTAACCACATGTTAGTTCTTGGAAAAGGTGCCCCTGGGAAAAACTTCTTTTCTCAAAATAATCACAATTTTTGTAATATCATTTTTTTTACTTTCTTATGGATTGAGGAAGTTTTAATGCTAGAAACCATTGTGATTGAGTTCGTTGATTTCCTTCTCAAAGTGCAATTAGGCTGGATGACTGTGAATTCTCGACATTGCACATTTTTTTCAGCAAGTACGTAAATCATATTCCGTTTATTATGTAATCAATGTTTGCATATTATCCTGTCTAACAAGAGTTGTTAATTGACAATGCATGTATAATTCTCTCTAATGTTAGCAAATGTAAGTTTTTATTACACACTGAGGGATGGAGAAATGGACGCTATTATGTAATTTAGTGCGGACATATATCGTAAAGGAATAAAACAAAATATGGTTTTAGTCCATGCTGTTGATGAGTTAGGACACAATACTGTAAGATACAAAAGCTTCAAATGAAAATGTAAACACTAGCTTTTGAATTCAAGATTTACGCTTTCTCGCTTTTAACTCTGATCTCACATCATAGAGGATTCTGGTTTCACACGTTTAGGCGTTACAAAGTAATTACCAGGACAAGCAATCATGTTATCGGGGTCTGCTGTGTGCAAGATGCACAAGTTTTCGCACACCTATCAAGAAAAAAAAAGAATGCACAAGTTTTCGCCAAGACATTCTGATGGTGTTAATGTGTTGGTGGTTATAATTCTATTTCCTCTTCGAATGATTTTGAATGCCTGTTGTATGATACGTAAGGAACCAAACATTGATATGCTTGTTATTCATGTTTAAAATCTTCCATGATCTAGGGGTACTTGGATATGTTATAGATCAGTTCGTCAGCTGTTCTCTTGCTTGTGGATACAAGTGTTTCAATGTTGGTCATATTAGTACATCAGATAGTAGTTTCTGCACCTAGTGGAAAGAATTCCATTCACATCTCCAAATATAAAGAATGATGTCTAGAGAATTAGTAGTTTCTTCAACTTTTCGCACCATGCTTTGAGGTATCACAATATAGCGAGACATTTCTGTAAAGAACAGAATACACAAGTACAATATCTCATATTGGAAATTTAACAGTAACACACAAGTACAATCTCTTATATTGGAGATGTAACAGAGTACACAAGGACACTCTCTTGCATGAGCAACTTTTATTTACTGTAAGTTATCCTCTACCTACTTAAGGCTTGATCTGAGTTAACATGCACCTAACATCCTTACTGTTTGGCCTCTCCTTTGGATTATTCAGGGTGCAAAAGCAGGCAATCTTGAGAACCAAAACCATTTGCTTCTCATACCCATTACCCATCAGCTTTGGATCAATTGCTCTTTTTGGATTCTCAGAAGTCATGACATTTCTCATCCATTTCACTAAACCCATCCCACAAGCGGGCTCGAAGAGCTCATCCGAGGGAAACTTTCCCATAACTAGCACGCCTAGCAGCACCCCGAAGCTGTATATATCACACTTATCTGTGAACTTAATGGTATGGTAATATTCTGGTGCGATGTATCCTAAAGTTCCTACCACGTGTGAAGTTGAAACATGCGTAAGGGTTTCTGGGACTGCTTTCGCAAGGCCAAAATCTGCAATTCGAGCTTCCATGTCATCATCAAGAAGGACATTTGCCGGCTTTAGATCCCTGTGAATTATATGCTGACTATGATTTACATGGAGATACTCAAGCCCAGCAGCGATCCCGACTGCAATTCGATGACGTGCCGCCCAATCTATTTCCCGTGTCCCCTCCATGACTTGCTGGACGGCATCCTGTAAGCTCCAATTTTTCATGTACTCATAGACCAAGTAATGGCAGTCAGGTCTTGGCATATGTTCTAGTAGGGGAAGCAAATTCCTGTGTCTTATTTGACCTACAATCTTAATTTATGATTTAATCTGGCGCATTTTAATATTCAAAGCCTTGCTATCTTTCTCAGTGAATTCTGCAGCATCCTTCGGAGGTTCTATGATCTTCTTTATAGCAATAATCTTTCCGTTACTTCCTGGTAACTCAGCTTTATAAACTTCTCCACATCCACCTTTTCCAATTTTTTCCAGTGATGCCAATCCATCTACGTTCTCCAAAAATGCCAAGTCCTCGGATTTCTTAATGAATGGACTGAAAATTGTTACACCTGAATCATCCCTGCTCCCTTTGATGAAAATCATAACCACCTTGAAGAGCAAGGAGAAGACCACAGCAGATAAGGATCCTGCAAACGATCCAGTCAGGAATCCAAGAATCCATACGCTTACCTTCTTTTTTTTCTTGTTATGTTTGTGCACTGGTACTACAATTGCACTAGGTCCTGGAGCTGGGGCATTTCCTTAATAGGACTGTGGTGCCATTGCAGATTTGTGACTTGACCTTGTTGATTTTTCAGCAAGAATGTAACGCTTAGGAACATAATCTTTTCGATTCAAGTCTACTGATAAGTGCTCAATTTGACTCATGAAAGGCACTGGACCTTCAAGGAAACTATTCCCTGAAATGTTGAGGAACCGGAAATTTTTGAAAGATTTCAAGGATTGAGGTATTTTGCCAGTGAACATGTTATCAGCAAGGGACATTTTTTCAAGGTTGGGAAAGTATTTCAAGAAATTGAGGTTCCCTGATAACTCATTAGAAGAGAGGTGAGGTCAAGGATTCGAAGGCGGACAAGAGATGATAATTCAGATGGGACTTTGCCAGAAAACTGGTTGTTTTGAAGGTTCAAGATTTTCAATTCCCGGCAGTCAACAATTTGAGTTGGGATTCTGTCAAAGAGGTTGTTGTTTTGAAGGGACAACTCTTTGAGTTCAGAAAGCTTGCCAATGGCAGGAGATAGGGTTCCCCTCAGTTCATAGGACTTGAAAACGACCCCTGTGACTCTAAGCACGTATGAATTGTTTGTGAGTCGTCGTTCACATGATATTCCAACAGAGTTGCATGGGTTCTCTATAGCACTACGTTGTACAGGGATGTCTAAGCCTTTTCGGACAAGCAAAAGAGCACTATAATCTGGTGAGTAAAGGTTGAGTCTTGCTTGAACAATAAGGATAAGAGTGAAGAGAGACAGAAGAGATAGGTGAGTATGGGAGGTAGGGAAGGCCATTGGGTGGCAGTTTCCGCCAGTTTTATGGGGGATTTGGGAGGAGAAGCAAAAGACCACTGTGGTGCTTGTGCCGTGGGATGTATAATTGTATATTGTTTGGTGGGTTCTATAAAAGGAAAGGTTGGTATTTATTTAATTAAGGCAATAAAAAGCAGAACAAGACTTCATAAGTCGAGCTGGGACCGTGTGGGAAACTTGAGTCCCCAATAGATTTAATTTCTTTTGCTCATGTGTTGACTAGTGAAATTCCTCATTTGCCATTTGCATAACCCAACAATTGGGGACAAAATTGTTTTATTCCTTTTCCTGATTTTTCTTGTGTGTTGCTATTAAAATGTTTGACTGCATTTTGGTTAAACTTGTTAATAGATAAACTTATTCATGTTTGAAATCTTAAACTTTCAATATTATATATAAGCATTTCATGTAGTTTATCATTTTTGTTGTTTCATAATTATCAGTCTTTATTATGCACGTATATTGCACGTGAATAAAGAAAAAAAATACATACCTTGTATATGTATTTCATGTTAATTAATATAAAATCAAAGAAAATAAAACAAAGAAAGATATTTATAATATTTGTGTAAGTTCGATGCATATTCTGTGAAATAACATAACTTTACACTGAGGTGTGGCTCCTTTGAGCAATAAATAGAAAACTGTTCTGTTATATATGTCACACTTAGTATAAGCGAAGTGATGCCATGTAACTTTGGCTTGTACGACTGTAAATTTCAACATTTGGGGTTATAGTATTGATGCAAGTTATTTTATGCTTTAGAAGGTTCATTTAGAACTTTCGCTCAAAAATATACAATTGGCCGTGCGCTATCTCTATCATAATATGAACATGAATCTCTGATTGAAGTATTCTGACCTATAATTTAAAAGACTGAGATCGATAGTGAAGTAAATAATGGTTACTTAGAAAATTACAAAGGTTATATGAGAATATAGGGGTGGAGTGAAACTAACACACACTTACAAGACCATGTTGGTCCCAGTTAACCTCTAGGTAGATTAGATGTATGACTTGTGTACGACTAATTCAAACTTTTACGTGGAAAAATGTGCGTACATAATTCTCTTTCCATCGTTCATAGTCTTAGTTGTTAACTTCAAGTTTACGTAAGACTAGTCCAGAATATCCCTACTTTTCTTTTGCGGTTTAACATCCAGATGAACATTTAGGAATTCCCTAATCTTGTTTACCTAAAGTGTTTATTGAGTATGCTTAATTCAGATCGCTTTGATTCTAAAAACAAGTCTACTACGAAGACTCTTGAAATGTTCAGTTTTTTATTTGCATATAAACATATTATAATACTTTTTGTATTGTTTGCTATATAAAATAAAGTATTAGAAACGTACGACTCTTAAGTACAATTTAGTCATTAGTAAAATTATTTTTGTTATTTATTAAAACGATGAAGTCAGAACTTAAGCTGTGCCACCCACAATTATGTTTTGAAAAATAATCACGGCAAATAAAATTGCTAAATAAGGATAGAAAAAAAAAAATCTTAATTGGTTGATACGAACCAATTTTTACCAAACAATTCAAATACGACTTGGATTGAACTAATCAATTCAACTTCAAACTAGTTTAAAAATTAAATGAGATCAGATCTAATTTGATCTAACCTTTGCAAATTGGCTAACATATATCTTTTGTAACTTCAACTTAAATATATTTGTCTTCAAGTATGTTATTTGAAATAAAAAAAACAAAGTTGACCGATATATTTAAGGATCCCATTTACTATAGGATAGTGTTTTTTTTTTAATTTCGAAAATTTTCAACCAAATTTAACCAGTTCCAATTTGATTTTGGTCGAAAGAACGTATGTTCGGAATGATTATGGAGACGATTAATCCTATATGCTTTTAAATTAATCCTCTTTCTACGTAGATTATGTATGACGTTCACATCATACTAATTTGACTAAAAGTGAATTCCTTTTGTTCTTTTCTTTCTTTTTATCTTTTCTTCTTTTCCAACCATGCCCCGTGAACCACACAATTATTTTTGCGAAAAAAAAAAGATAATAAAGGGAAAAAAAATGAAGAAAGATGATAAAGAAATGAACTTTGAGTCCAAATTAACATCAAAAGTTAATTCATAAGCTGGTGATTGCTAAGAGTATATAATTAAAGAGAATATTCCATCCTTTTAGAATCGGTGTGGGACTCAACACCCTCCGCACATTTAGAACTAGACATCTGAAGCGCGGACAATATAAAATGGGACCCCAACACCCGATAAATAATAAATTGAGATGGGGCTGGCTCTAATAACATATTAAAGATATGAATATTGAGTCTAGTTCAACTTTAAAAGTTAGTTCATTTACCCAAGACTAAGATGTCCTACCTCTTTACTACTGGTGTAGGACTCAAGAGAAAGTTGATATAAAAAAGAAATGAAAATGATATATATATAACTATATAAGTTAAATATTTGCACTAGGGTGACTAAGAATATATGAGAGGATAATAAAATGTTCCCCAAACGTTTGCCTCGGGCTTGACCAAGATTAACGCTGGATGAATAAAGAAAAGAATTACACTTCTTTAGAAAAGGATGGACAGGAAAAAGAAATAGTATTAGGGAAATACGGAAAAAGAAATAGCTATCTTCTTTGATTGGTTTAAGGGGGAACATAACGGTCTGTTTCTCTCTTTAACTACTAGCGCGTTGCGCTGCGTGTATGTTAAGTACATTTTTGGAAAAATCTTCAGATTGTAAAACAATATTCATAAATTTAATTAGCTCATAATCTTCGTTACTTAAACCGTTATTCGTAAGAATATTAATAAGTTCGAAAGTTACCGTTTTATTATTTGTATTAAGCCACAAAAATCCTGTTCTATAGGTAAGGGAAAATTGTAAACAGGGCAACCTGAATCAAGCTACACCGTGATTTTGACGCGATACAAACCTTTATTTTTAATCTCTTCTTGTTTCAGCGTCAAAGATTTTTTTTCATTTTTTTTCCTTTCTACTGAACGGAAATATTCTTTCACTATGTGTATACATATCTAGAGTCGTGGCAGTAAATCAACTTCTGAAGTTGGAGGGGGTGAATCATTTTATAAGTTAAATAGAAAAGATTGGGAAGTTTAAAATCATATTCTCCGAGTCATTTTGGTCAATCCTACATGTGTAGTCATGTAATCTGTCATGGACGACTTTTCAGCCATGCCCCATATGACCCTTTGGACGCGTCTCATGGCATCCTGGTAAGCCTCCCAACGTCTAGCGCCATGGACGGCCCCGTGGTCTTGACCGCTCCAAGTGACATGCGCGCTTGTGCCTATGTCGCCTCATCAATATTTCTCGCCAGCGCCCAGCCGCAGGCAGATGCCAACATCGCCCCTCGGCAAGCAGCACCGCGCGCACAAACCCTGATGCCAAAGACAAGGTTGCCGCCAACGGACCTGCTTTTACTTTGTAGGAATCTAAGTTTTTTTTGTTATAAATATAGAGTAGCTTTACTTCTTGTATTTCCATTATGAGTCTCTAGCTTATTTATGTCAAGTCTTATAACTTTGATTTTTTTTAAAGCATTATTAGGGGGATCAAGTAGTCAAACTCTCAAGCAAGCAAACAATTCTCTGTATTGCTGTCTCTCCCCCTCGACATCGTGTTGCCTTTCTGTGATAGCTTGCATTAATTCAATCAAGCTTTCTTTCATTCTCATTTTCTTTTCTGATCTCTCAATTGCTCTTGATATCGGTTTTTTCGTACGGCACTGACAGTCTCATCTAGCGTACGAAAGGGACCCCAGTTGGCGGATAATAAATGCACGAGCATCAGTTGTTTAGCCTTACGTCGCCATTCTAAGACAGCTCAGGAAGGCGCCACGTAACAAATCACATGATCTCACTTGATGTCAAGAAAAACAACGTAATTTCCCTTGTTCCTGTGCCTCTATGTGTATCAATGTTCCATTCTTTACCATCATACTGATGAAGCATTTTAGTTCAATGTGATTATTATAGAATCGGAGCGGGTATAACTTATGACAACCCCATAACAAGGAAACTCTTCAATGGAAGTTAGAAAAAGTAACTAAAAAAGACGTGCCTCAATTTCATTACCTATAAATTATTACACGCTCAATAGTAGTCTGGAGCTGATCAAAGACATCTTTTGACAGCCAGACAAATACATACGACATATGACTTACATATAGTAAAAGAAAGGTGGTACAAAGACCACCTATTATTTTGGACAACAAAGACGAAAATTCCTTTAGCATAGAAACTGAGGAAGCACATTACTATATAGCAAGCAATAGATTGAATAGAAACAACCCCTCAATCAGTGCAGCAACGGTACATGAAAAACCTCTCCATTGGCCTTCCGCATTCTGCACAAACTATCATTTCTGGAATATCACCATCAAGTCCCGGGAGAATTAAGCGATTGCAGTGTTGAGGAGTGTGCAATTGTAGGAAATAATCAATAAGTGCAGGCACAAATCCTTTTTCTCTAGCATCTTCCTCCCAAACAGTATAATCATCTAATGTTTTAGTGATTATCTGACTTTTGGCTCGTGCCATTTCGAATGATCCTCTGCTTATAAGTGCCCACCCTTGATCACTTCCATCAAAACTCAGCATTGTCAACACTTCTTGCATAATTTTATCTTCTTGGATTGTCTTTCCAAGTTGCATTTTAGAGTAAAACATGCTCTCTATTCTTGTCCAAAAGTACCAAACTGATGTTAAGTCCATCAAACAATAACTCAGATTTTCTGCTGTTACCATACTGTTGATCCTTCGAACTCGTTCCTTGTTGTTGCTCTTCCCTACATACATCATTAGTAGATCAATCCCAGCTCTCTGTGCCACACTTCTTGCTGATTTCGTGAAACTACGGATCCATTCTATGTCTTCTCCTCCATATAAACAGATAAACTTCCCACTCGTCATCTGATTGCCACATTAGAAAACCAAGATTTATATTAGAATTAATTAGTACATGGATGTGAGTATAAACATAAAATAGCAAGGGATTTTTGTTGTAAGCTTACCCATTCAATTAAATTCTGATCAATGCCATCGACGACTAGCTCAAGACGCCAAGATTCCACGCTCCACAAAGCTTCCTCTTTGGAAATAGTGAAAGGATAGGCCAAATTCCCCCAAATCCAAGCCATGTGAATAGCATTTGGACAAGCCACTTTACCCTGTTGTGGATCCAAGGTTACAAGCATCATTTTCTTGGAGAAATGCCACCTTTCTTTGACAAACTTGACGATTGCTGGCTCTAACAAGGAAGGATGGTGCAATGTGTACCACGGCATTATTGCTTGCAGCTCCTTAAATTTCATTTCCTGCTCTTCATTCCACCCCTTTGATCGATCCACAATCGGAAGCCACACTATTTCGTATTGGAGTTCTGGCCTTGCCCTTGATTCAGTGTATATATGAGACAGTACTAACAGCTCTTCAGGGCTGGCGTCAAGATCTGACAGCAGAAGCAGAACAGTCTTTCTTCTAAGCACCTCAATACTAGCCTGAAGTTAGGGAAAACATAATCTTTAACACAGGAAAAAACATAATCTTTCAATCAGGATAAAAGAAGTAAAATTTGAACGCACCCTCGTGCGACTGACTCCTACTTCAAGTGGGAGTAAATCGTCCTTGATATAAATCATTCCCCTGTTTATCTTCATGTTGTCGAATTGGGTTGTCTCAAAGAGGTGCACCAGCATCTGATAGTACTCAACGTGCATCTTCTCCTCTGCATGGTATTGATATAATTAAGCCCTTCTGAAAATTCTAATAACTAGCCTAAATTCTACGTAGTAAAAAAACCATGATGTTGTTACTTCATGATGGCTTCTTGCTTCCTTGTGAAGGATTTCCAAGTTTCAATTTCACTAAGATACTTTATTATGTATCTTAATCTGTCACTTCTCATCCATTTTCTTGTATAATTACTATTTGATGATTAAATTTACTCACGGATATGATGATAGCAACGCTCTAATTCAGCTTTGAGGTGATCGCTTATGTTTCTCAGCTTGTGAGTGGAGCTTGACATTTCCCATGTGTCTGATGTGGTAGCTGCTATCATCCTGCATATTCCATTTGTTTGCATGTAGTAATGTTACTTCCATTTGAACCAAATTAAATTCGTACACAGAAAAAGAAATATTGTGGTTTAACAGAGGGGCTTACTCGTAGTTCATTCCAAGAAGGCTAGTAAGTTGAGAAGCACAAGCAACAATACTTTTAATGGTCCAATAAACAGCAGTAGGAATGTGGGAAATAGCAATAGACAGAGGTGGTTGATCTTCAGAGATGTACTGAGAAGGAAGCCTCTTGAATTCGATTATACGTTTTGTTACTTCCAAAATGGCCTTGATAAGTTCGTTTATGGCATCAAATCGCGACTTGAGGGAAGCATGGTGTTCCATGATGTCTGGTAGCTGTTTCAAGAGAGCCACAGATTTTGCCAAGGGATGAGTAGCTAACATCTGAGCCACCAGCCAAAATTCACCATAGGTAATGCCAAATGCTGCTAATGATAACACGAGTTTTGCGTCCCATTGGTAGCCAGAGAGCATAGCTAAAATTGCCATTGTTGTTGAATGAGTATCACCTCCACCTGAACACTTGCATGTCAACTGCAATTGCATTTTGTAAAGGCAAACGTGTTATAGCCATAAAAGAATAATCAAATAAACAAGAAATAAACAGGTCAATTCTTATTTTATGGTATCATATATGTTATAGATTCGTGGGGATTACAGAAGAAGGACATACTAAAAAGAAAAGTATGTGGACACACGGAATATTAGTCAACCTCGCAAGAGACTTTGTGAATAATATAAGCCAATCCTTCTAGTATGCCATCAAAGGCAAGTGATGCCTTTTCTTCTAACTTCAATGCCTCAATGTTGGCTTCATGAGGCTGAGTAGTGCCCTGAAAACGTATAGCATTGCAAACAAAAGTTAAGAAAACAAAACGTCGTTCTTTTGAGAAGAAATGTGTTCAGAAAACTAGATTATATATCATGTAATAAAGCTAAGAAAAATTAAATGTTACATGTAGCACGCCATCAATGCTAGCAGGGTAAGCATGTTGAAAAATCTCCTCGACGACATGGAGGATGATTTTAACATCAACTTCGCGACCATCAGGATTGTGAGTATCAAGAATTTTCTTGGACATAGCATGATCATCAGACAATGAGAATACTGGGCGTTCTCGCCTAGCCATTGGCTGCGAAGGCTTGCCATGATGAGAAGATGGCACTAAAGCACGACTTGCCATTTTCTTGGGGGTTTTAGTTTGGCTTTGAAGAAGAAATTAAAAGAACTGGCTTTGCTTCGATGATGTTAACTGAAGCATGCATGCAAGCTATATATAGTGAGGAGAAAGATGGGAATAAATTAAGGGGGAGAAAAGATGTAAATGAATCGAGTACCTTGCTTGTAAGAGGGTGTAATATGCTAAAGCACTTCCGAATTTGATAAGGGAGTAATTATTACACTGCATATGGTGGTCCCTTTGAAATTTTCTTTACAGGGTTAAAGCATAAAATACTTTTTGATTTCATTATTACAATTTGGACAAGTCCTAGATTTTGATCTTAGGTTGGAAAGAATGTTCTCTATTTTTGATATTTAAGTAGAGTTATCACTGACTTTTCTTCTAAATAAGAAATGTTGATTTAATTAGGCTACTCCCCTATTGTATATAATTAGATTGCCAAGGAAAGAATACCTAATATAGTTTAAACGCTTGAGGGAAGAGGCAAAGAACATAAATCCTCATTCTACCTGTTTTCTTCTCAAAAATTTAGCAGTTGTCTCATTACTAATTAATTTTAGAACTTATCAATGAGGACGACATGCAATATCACCTAATGAAAGTTATTAAGTATTCAAGATTGCAAATATTTATTTGTTGGAAGCTAACAAGCCAATTATTAAACATATATATCTGGACGAATGCAAACCAATGTGCCAACTTTCTGGCAAACGAATACGAAAGATTTACTAATATGGGAAGATGAGACCAAGGAATAATAAGGATGTATAGTTTCTTCTCCTAGCAGATTTAAGTCGTGTCGCTTGTGAAAGATTTTAAATTTTTGTATTCCAATTTACCCAAAAGGCCGTAACTATTTTAGGAGGATCCTTATACTACAAAATCGATGCAACTTAACATTTGATCTAATATTATTGAAAGTATTTTACTCTTGACGCCTAATTGAGCTCCAACACATAATTTTAAATCCTAGTCAAAAGTTAAAGAATCAATTTGAATGTTTTTTCTTGAAGAATTTGAGCAAAGGACTCTACCGATTTCAAACTAAAGAAAGCTCCATTAATGCAAGCGCAATAGGAATCAAGTTATTGCAGATGGAAAGGGTTCGAATGGAGCAGATAAAATTGAGCAATTTTAGATAGATTCTGAGTTGGTCTTGCCTTATCGTGATAAGGGTAGTATCATAATTTAAGTTACATCAGTTGTAAAAAGCGTTTCAACAATCTTCTTGTTATGTTATACCTCACATTCTTACACACAATAATTTTCTTAGCACTTGGAATTGCAAAAAGAAAAAGAGTGTTTTGATTAATCTAATTTGATTCTCCAAACTCGTGCATGAAAGAGAGCATTTAGCCTATTTTACATAGTGACTGCCTAGAAGATCGGAAGGTGTAGGTTAGGAAATTTTACACCATCACGTCCATTTTACCTGTTTTAACAGAATTTATCTTATTTTCAAAGTTATAAATTTAATATTTTAAGAACATTTAATTGTAAATATTCTTTGGTTGAAGCGTAAAAAGGTTTTTATAACTTAAAAAAACTCTTGTCTGTATTGTCCCACACTTACCCCACTTAGTGACGGGTTCCTAACTAGACTAGCTAGATTTAATTAGACTACCACTTGTCCCTTTAGGAGACATCCCAATTAAAAAAAAAACAACCACTTTGAAACTTTAACTTGAGTCATAACTATATATTCCTATGTTTTATCCAAATTGTAAGTTGTCCACTCCAAGTAACGGATCATAATCTTGGAATATTAAAATATTTGCAAGGAGCTTCTTCTGTATCGCTTTTTTCTTTTGTGTTAATAAAGTTAAGTGAAAATTTAGGAAGAACGAGCATGTTTCATGTGCTAAGATTGCTTAATTTCCAAGGGGATTTTGGAATACGAGGATTCCTCGATTTATTATCTTTAATAAACTTACCTAAAGATAAGAAAGTTTTTTTTTTTAAAATAAAAAATTAAAGCTGGATTATCATTTTCCAAAATTCTTTTTGTCTATTTTTCTTGAGTCCATTTTCTAAACGTAATTAAAATGTATTCCATTTGAATGAAAGAAAAAAAAAAAGGTAAATAATTGCTCTAAGTGTTTACAGCAAAGTCCAAACAAATCAATTTAACCTCACTAAAAAAAAATAATAACAAAAATATCATATAAAAACTAGTTAAATGATAAGTACGTGTACAGTCAGACATTTTTATAACAATATCATTATAAAACAACATTCGCTATAAAATTTAATTTTTTTTCAGAATCGACTTTTATGTTATGTTATTATATTATAATATATGTTCCATATAACAACAATTCACTGCGGAGCCAAAAAAATTAGAACAAATGAATAGAGAAGTTTGACCGGATAAGATTAGTAAAGAAAATTTCAATAGTAGTTTGCCTTAAACTTGGAAGTTTGGACGTAATTAATGTGATGATAGGAAAGAGGATGAAGTGGTACGTCACTTTGAATAAAGTAAAAGATTTTGCTATACTAATTTTCTAAATTCTATAGAGAAAGCAATTCAACTCTCGAGACTCCAAGGTAAGCACAGTGCAAAAAGTCTCTGGGAAGACGCAAAGAACACAAGTCCTCAGTACATCTGTTTTCCTGCAAAAGTCAGTTTCATGGACTAATATTCACATTTGTCATTAAAAAAAATTTAGAAAAAAGTTCAACCATGTTCCCATTCTGAAAACTTGAATTCAATTTTTACCAGTATCTTCCTCTTTTCTAATAATTCAGGGGTCCTCTTCTGTCCGAATAAATTTTCGATCTTAGATTCATCTAAGGCGTAGTATCAGGAGAGAATTATACCGATTAAGTTACACCACTAGTAGGAAGTTAAGATTCAAGTATAGTTAAACATTTCTATAACAACTTCATATTAGGAGAATATCTTTTATATTAGGAGATTATATTTTATATTAGGAGAGTATCTTTTATGTTAGGAGAATATCTTTTATTATTCCATATCTTCCATTGATTTGACTTAGTCCCTATACTAATCCCTATTGGTCTTTGATTTGTATTCTAGCACTATAAATAAGGATCATGTAAACCATTGAGAATCAATAAAGAAGATTATATTCCTTCATGGTAATCAGAGCCTTTCTACCCTAATTTTTTCTTTTATTCGCCCATCCCCTCATCATGGGTGATGAACCGGCCACTATTAACAACAACAACCCCATTGCCGACAAACAACCACTACACCTGGCCTATACGGTCACCAACATCAACAACAAGATTCGTATTCTTGATGGCAAGAAGGTCTCATACTCTTCTTGGGTCAAATTATTCAAGCTACACATCCGTGCCTACAAAGTACTTGATCACATCGATGGCACCAAACCACCCGAAGAAACCGATCCTACCTTTGCCGCGTGGTCGGAACTCGACGCGCTAATCCTACAATGGATTTACAGTACCATTTCGGACGAGTTGCTTGCCAGTGTACTGGACAACGACATCACAGCTAGAGAAACTTGGCTTAAAATCCAGGTCATCTTCATCAATAACAAACATGCTCGAGCCGCAACTCTTGAACAAAAGTTTACCAACACCACCCTGTCATCTTGTTCCTCCTTCGATGACTATTGTCAAACTTTGAAAGACATCGCAAGCCAACTCGCTAATGTCGATCAACCAGTCACAGAGAGCAGATTAGTGATACAAATGGTGCGTGGTCTTCCAGTTGAATACGATACTATCGGCGCCATCATCAATCAAAGCTGCCCCTCTTGGGATGATGCACGAGGTATGGTCGAAGCCGAA